>JAESVK010000145.1:60161-87127 GCA_017140935.1 Hamamelis virginiana | reverse complement strand
GGGGGGGGGAATGGAGGTGGTAATAATGTTACAGTATATAAAGACAAAAATGGGCATGTTTGCGCATATACCAGGGATATGAAATCATCGCATTGCTGTTTGTTAGCATTTAAGTTACAATTCCATTCCCTAGAATAGAGCCATTTCAAAAAATGGACTCATCACCCCAACTGGTAGTAACGTTCATTGGCAGGATTTCATGAAATGACATGGTTTCTGTATTCAACAGTCTTTGGTTCTTTTTCTTTTCTTTTTTTCTAATGTAATGATCGAATTCTAATGGATGGATTTGTAGCATTACAAGATAACCAACAAAATGGAATGACCCATATCCGCAGAATGTCCAACAGTACCTTGAGTTGAGTCACTTCAACTGCCTATAATATATATAATCTGTGAAAAATGAAAATTTAAAGGTATTGAGCTTGTATTCTTTCCCTGTTCTCTTCCCACCACTGCTTTGCATTCACCTCCCCAAATTTTTCACGGCTGTGAAAATTGAAAATAGCAATAGATCATTAGCCAGAACTCAATAATTCCCCTTTCACTTTCGTGGGTGGTAACCAAACTATGCAAAAGAGTGTAAGAATAATGGAAATCAAAGGAAGGAGGAGTTTCATTACCTGAATCTGACACGCCGGAGCTCCCTAGTGCCATCAGCCAATTGTCTAATGGTAATGTACACCCCAGGCTCATCTTGTTCAACCCACTCTGTTTCCAGGTCACTGGCATTGCTAATGGAAACTGAAGCCTCATCTCTGGACGAGGTTGTTGTTCGTGATGCATCCATTGAAGATGCCTCACCCTTTGGGCCACCTGTACCATAACTACTTGACCCAGCATTGTAGTGATGGCTGCCACCTTGATCTGACGGGTCAGATGGGAAATACCCTTTGCTTCCAGAGGGTTTATAATAGTTCCTCGGCACCCAATCTTTGTTTAACGATGGAGTCATTGGGCTTTCCCTTGCAGATCCCATCCTTGAGTAAGAAGAATCTCGCTGCAATTGAAGTAATGGGGATTCTAAATCACTTTATGGGCAAATGGATTGAGATATATAAAAATTCAAAACATTAAGGCAATTTTGACTGTTCAGATGTATATAAGTAACAAACTGGACAGAATATGCAATAGTAAAGGATGGCTTACCCCATCCTCAGACCTCGGGGGTGTGTGAAGAGCTTGCTGGTTAAATCTTTGGACATTATAGAGTTCCATGATTCGATCATAATTCTCACCCCACCAACGCTGAGCTTGCCATTTATTAAACATCTCTCGGCTTCAAATTTAAAATGCCAAAGTAATGTCAGTTTGTGCTTTTAACAGCAAATTAAGTTTCCAAAGCAAAATGTCTAAAGATATTTGGAGCATGATGAGGTCCTAAAGGTCCACTTTCTTCCACATCTGAATTGGAAACCTGTCTAGTGTAAAGATAGCCTTCAAACTAGGAACATTAGTCGAACTAGCTTCCTCACTCACGTACACATTCAATCGGTGTAAAGAAATAGGACTAATCAATGCAATAGTTAATTGGATCAGTAAGAGATTTACAAGAGATGACCCTCAACAAGCTGGATCGATGAAAATATGGGTATTAATGCAAGAATTGGATATCATGCCAATGTCTAATTAATAACACTTTGTATGGATGATTGATGTGTACCTGAATCGAATTCTTTTTAGATCATTCCCCCCATTAGGAAGAGATACAAATGTAATGTGAACCCCAGGTTCCACCTGTGCCATCCACTCTTTGGGCTCATCCTCATTCTCTAGCACCACATCACAAGCCGAGACAGATTCTAGTCCTCTAGGAGTCCGGTCACCACTCAATACCCCAGTGAACCTGGAGTCAGATCCTCTGGTGGGATTGTGGCCACTACTCGTAAAATCCCATGCAGGTGTTGAACTCGAGCTTCCAGCTTGCATATAGGGGTATGGAACCCCTTCTGAAACAGTATCAAATTCTGGGTAATGTCGATGTCCTTTCTTGTAGCTGCTGGAGCTCGTGCAGGGCTTGCATTGCCGATAAGCACCTGAGAATTTTAATGCCATGTCCTTGATCTGCAAATCATATAAATCCAAGGTTGAGAATACAAGAACAATTATAGGCCTATTTAATGAAATATTTTTGCACGTAAATCTTGATCACCACAAAAAGAGGGTTGTGAAATATTTGAAGTCATTTTTATGAATTTTGAAGAGTCGTTGAGGTCAATTAGAAGAACAAAATTAGGCATAGTTTTACACATTTATATTGGTGACTAATGCAGTATGATGTGTTCCATTTGATAATTCAATAAGCAGAAATGCTATAGCACTAGATACTTTAATCTGAAATTAAAAATTATCCTGATGTGTCTTGCTTTGAGTGGTGTGTGAAAAAAATAGAATCATAAAAAAGCAAACTGAAAAATCCACACCTGAGACAAATCACTGTTTGAAGCTACCTTAGGTTATTTAATAGTAATTAATGCGATTTCTTTACTGCTAAAGTAGTTGCAATGAATTTTAACCCAAAAAAAAAAAAAAAAAAGGAAAAAATAAAAAAAAGGGTATTTACTATTTACTGTGAAAGCCTAGGAATTTAGGGTTATGCCTAGTGCATGATAGGGTATCGAACATTGCTGTTCTTCCCGTAATATGGGAAGGTAGTAGATCCCGTAACATGGAAAGGTAGTAAGCTGTAAGCCACATGTATTGCATGTGTCTTACCCACCACATACATGTGTACGTTTTATATCAGAGTAGAGTTTTATATCAGACCAGAGCAGAGTTTTCCAGCTGCTATGTTACTGTCAAATGCACCATCAACTCACCTATTGGACTGGTTCTTCAACAGCTGCCCATCTGAAATGGTCAATGCCCATCTCAGTCCTCCACAGTGCTAAATAATTATATCAGTCATGCCATTACCTTATTGTCATCTTTTTCACCCAAAAATAAATAAAATAAAAAATACTCGGTGTATATATATATATATATATATATATATATATATATATATATATATATATATATATATATATATATATGGGACGGTTCCATTTATACATATTTTTACACATGGTTCATAAAATCCCACATGAAACCACCATTGCATTAAATGTTCTTCTAACTCATTCACATAATGTCAAATATCAAGTCAAAAGTAACTTGATTCATAAATGTGAAAAATTCTAATATTTTTTATTGATTAAAAATGTGATTTTATGTATGGAATGCTATTTGTGTCTGATTAGTATGATTTAATTTGGCATGAAAAATATGCATAAAAACATATCTAATCTAAGGTGCCTTCTCAAAAGTAATGTTAGATGGGCTAAATTTTATATTAAATTTTCAAACCAAATATTGTGTCAAAATAACACAGTCTCAATTTTTACGTATTTCAAAAATACACAAAAATAAAGATGAAAATTATTGATAAATTATTTGATTTAAAAAATTTGATATAAAATTTGGAACACTAACCATTTTTCTTTTCTCAAAACTGTTACAAACTTTTCGCTCAAAACAGCTGCACACTGTATAGGAAGAATGACAGTCAATGCTGGCGGGACAGTCAATGTTGTTGGGTCTAACACCAGAGTTGAATATGTCATTTTCCCTACAACCGTGAGTCTTGGTTTGTCTGTCATAAATTGTTCATTGTGATAATGGGATTTTCTCTCTCATATATATATATATATATATATATATATATATATATATATATATATAGTTCTGATCCTATAAGAACGTTCTTACACCTCTTATTGTCAATTTATTTTCACTGGAATAGGTATTTTGAAAAATCAAACTTTGGATAAAGATAATTTTCATACGTATATTATGTCTACCAAAAATCACAGTGATCCAACAGTTGATTTTTAAAATACAGACATTTAAACAACTGTGGCAGCATCCAACAATAAATATTATTTGAGTATTTCACGGACTGTATTTTAAAAATCAATTGTTAGATCACTGTGGTTTTTGACAGACATGTCATTTATAAGAAAATTATCTAATCTAATAATCGGTTTTTCAAAATACATGTCTTAAGGCTACTAGAAAAGGTGGGCTAACGATAATTTAGGCAACGATGTTCTTACATTATCAAAATTCTTTATCTATTATAGGTGCACCTTATGCAACTTTGCATAAGGGTGACTTCTATAGAACCAAATATAGATGATAATTTGAAAAATTGACCTTGGATTATATGAACTACTTATGAATTTCATGTTCACCAAAAATCACACTAATCCAAAATGTCAGTTTCTAAATAAACTAACTGGGAAAAACTAGTAACATTTTAAAGAAAAAAAAAGTCACTATTTTTTTTTTTTTGACATTTTTCAGAAACTAACCATTGAATCAATGTAATTTTTGACGAACATGAAATTCATAACTAGTTTATCTAATTTAACGGTCAATTTTTTAGAATATGACCCATATTTGGTCTTTTAAATCATCTTACGAAAAATTGTGCAAGGTATACTTTATAATAGAACACCAGGTGTATATACTGTTGGAATACTGTGGATCGACAAGAATTCAATGGTGGGTCACAGAGATAGGACACTTAAAGATTGTCTTTTCACAACATGCAGCTTGTCTTTTTTCAGGTGCTTGAATTTGGATTATGACGTACACTCTCTTGGGTGAAGAAAATTTGATGGCAACTTTTATAAATTAGCCAATAGTTTTGAAATATTTTGAATAAAACAAAAAGGTTAGAATTATGGTATAAATTACAAAATGTTCAGCAAAATAATCTAAAAGGTTAAGAAAATTCATCTTCAATGAGCTTAGGTCAAAGGTTTTAGTGATCATTTCAGATACCAATAATTTTATATCACCCGATATTTTAATCCGAAATTTAAAATTACATTGACGTGTCGTGGTTTGAATCACGCATTAAAAAGAAAAAAGCAGTTTGAGAGGAGAAACATCACCACTCAAAACAGAACATATCAAGATGATTTTTAATTTAGAGTTAAAATTTTTAGTGCTGTAACATTTTTCTTCAAATATTGATCATCATTACCAAAAAATTGAAATAAAAGTAAATAGTATAATGATATATATTAATGGGTAATAAATTAATTTTTATTTAAAATGAGAGAACATCCACCACATCACCCGTCATTGTAATTCTTAGACGAGTATTACTGCATGCTATCAATCCATTATTGAAGAAATCTTCTCCCAACTCTTTTAATTTTAACAAATGGATAGTATATATGATAGATTTTCATAAACTCGAACTCAAAATTTCTCTTAAATCAACGATACATGCTATTAGAATAACTAAATCGGCTAACCCTTTTAAAAGTTTTAGAAAATCAATATTTTAAT
Source organism: Hamamelis virginiana (assembly GCA_017140935.1). Taxonomy (NCBI): domain Eukaryota; kingdom Viridiplantae; phylum Streptophyta; class Magnoliopsida; order Saxifragales; family Hamamelidaceae; genus Hamamelis; species Hamamelis virginiana. The sequence goes on along the minus strand of JAESVK010000145.1, from coordinate 81,781 downwards.
TTTTGAGGGTGAACACAGCATCAATTGTCTGATGTGGACTGCCATTTCATTACCCCACGTGGCAAAAATAAGAGTGAAAAGTGAAACCCAGTGTGTGTGAATGAAAGGAGAGGCTAATGGGGATGCGATCTTGTTTGTTTACCCAGAAAGAGAAAGAGGAAAAAGTGAACAAAGGGAGTGAATTGTGAGGGTGTAGGATTAGAACCTGCGCCGTCAGGCTTTTGACGCTTTCTTTTGTACTTGGCGTACCACGCGCCCCTTCCTCTCCTCCCTCCTCCGCCGTTTGCTTCGAACACGATATGCATGTTAACATCTTTCCTTCTTTTTATTTTCCTCTTTTACCCCTGCACATTTTCATAGTCAAAAATATTAATAAATTTATTTTATATTTTTAGCATTAGATACAGATAATAGACATAAAAACTATTTATTACAACATTCTCCTCATCTAGTGGTTCAGTAGACATCCTTAGATGGGCCCATTCCTGCTTCCTATTTTCAAATTTAAATAATAATATTTTTAAAATAAATAAATAAAATAAAAATAGCAGCTGTATTGAGCATGGAGATGATCTCCGAGCGTGATCTCGGCAATTCCATTAAAACTGCCAGACCATTCTACCCTATTTGCAACCTACCAAAATGCCCATCATCTTAGTAGCTGCTGCTGACTTTACTATATGTATCCCTGTTTGGTTGCCGAGGAAAAAATATTTGAATGAAATGAAATTTTCTTTAAAAAGAAAAGAACCATTCAATTTTGTTCTTTCGTTTTCTTTCAGTTTCCCAGTAACCAAACGAGTATTGTGGAAAAAGGAAAAGAAAAAATAAAACAACAAAGAAGAAAATAAAAGAAAATAAAAAAAACATGAAACAGAGGATGAGAGGGTGAAGTGATAATATATATAGTAATATTGAGCAAATAATAGAAGGAAAGAGAATTGAAGGGAATTCGAAATTAGTTGCTGTTAGAATACCATCGAGATGGACGACATTTCGGTCGAAACATCCAATGTTGATGGTTTCCGACATGAAAAGTTACGTAAATTTCGATTCAAACATTTTATTTGTGTGTGGAAAAAACAGCTTTTCATCAATATATCGGTACATATTTCGGCGGGGAAGAATAAGAAGAAGAAGAAGATATGACAAAGATAAGCTGTTTTGAAAGCTACCGCTGGTGTTTCCGCCGCCTGCCGCCTTCCGCTGCTATTGCGGGCCGTCTTCTGCCCCTTTGCAACTGTTTTCGCCGTCTTTTATTGATGTTGTCTTCTTCGTCTTCTTCTTCCCCACACCCACGCACCCCAAGCCCCAAAATCCCCTCTCTGTGCGTGAGGCCAATTTGCTTCAACAAGTTTCCTTTTAAGGGGGCATAAGTTTTCCTAATATACTTTTATTATTTATAGACCACTCTTAATTATACTGCATATTTGTTTATTTTATTTCTAAAATTTACCCACCACTTCTACTATTTATTTATACTTAAAAAACTTATAGAAAATTACATTTTGCTCTTATGTACCAACGGTCGACAAAAACACTTTGTACTCATATACTTTCAATTGTGACACATTCCCCTGTATTTTCAAAATGTGATCCAGGAACTTACGCCGTTAACGGATATTTTTAGTTTACCGTTTTACCATTTTATAGAATTTTTTTTTTTTTTCAAAAAAAAAAGAGGAATTCTCCCATCTCTCTCGTGCTAATGTCAACCTACCAATCTAGCTTTTAACTTGCTTTCCTCTTTCTTCTTCTTTTCTCACTCGAGCACTCTCTCATTTTTCTTATTTTTTTCTTCATCAACTGATTTTCTCTCTCAATGAACTACTATCTCAAATTTGAGAAAATCTAAACCACCTGAAACACAAATAACGCACACAGTACACAAAATGGTTAACCACACGACCCTCAGTCCTACCTTGCACCTTCCCTAACTCTATCCATTACCCATTGACTCCTCTCTATCTCTTACTCAACCCCTTCCTATATTAAAGCTGTTGCTTGCAAACTCCCCATCAAACACAAAACCCCTAACTACCCAAACTCGAATCTGTGAATGATAACCATCGTCACCATCAATGACGGTGATGGTGACAATTATGAGGATGAAATTGACGACAACGATCAGAAGCTGCCGCCATTCAAGTTCCAAAGGACATGGACAGAGCCCGACGAGATTTGGTACCTCCTTCTTCGCTGATCACTGGAACTGAATTTGGATGCAATTAAAGGGGATAAATTTGATTTGGTGGATAATATGGTAGGGAATGGGTTTACGGAGTCAATTGAGGTCGTTATTGCTCACTATTAAAAATTGAAATTTCGATGATACTATTTCTTGATAGAAAAAGCAGAGTTAATTACCTAACCTTTACTTATTATTCAGTTGACAATAATATGCAATATTAAGTAATCACACAAAACACAAGTTTTTATGAGGAAAACCCTAATGGGTAAAAAAAACCTCGGGAATACTAGAAATCACTACGAATGAAAACCAAGTACAAGCAAAGTGATACTACTCACAAGACGATGCTTGAATCCACAAGCCCAGTAAAATCCCTATCTTGAATGAGCACCCAACGAATCCACATTGTTTTCACAATATTTCCACGAACTGAATCCACAACCCTAGCTCCACACAACGAAATCCACAATGCCAACGGAAATCCACTGTCCAATTCGAATCCAAGAATCAATCTAAACTAGGTAGAGATGAAGTTGAAATAGCATAGCTATTCTGTTCTATGTATCAAATATATGCAGAATATCAAATGAACTATGGATGCATAGATAACAAAAGCAAACCTAGGGTTTTAGAGAATTTTCTCGATAAATCAAAGCTCTGTAGCTAAAACCCTTCAAAATCCTCTTTAAATAGATGCAAAACACTTGCCTAAGTGTTTCAAAACATTTAGAATTGAAATACAGTTGAAACACTGAAAACGGGCTGAAAATACGAGCTGGATCGATCCAGGTTTTTGACGAGGATCGATCCACACCCTTCTGCCTCTTGGATCGATCCAGGTCTCAGTGCTGGATTGATCTGCTTATGCAGAAATCAAATTGGATCGAACCTAGCAAAACTGTTGGATCGATCCACTTCATGCATTTTTCCAAAAATAGTTAATTTTCAAATAAAATGAACTTATATGCATGTATGGATCATTCCTAGGTACTTTCGGCAATTTAAATCACCTATGGTCAATGAATTAACCTAGGTTCTAAGTCGAACTTACCTTCCTAGGACATAAACCCTCATTTGAATGCAATTCGAGCTTGAGCGATATGAATTAATCGATTTGAAGCGATTCTCTCATGCTTAATACTGTAGCTTGAGCTTCTAGGGATTATGAGCTTGAGACCAATCACATACTCAGGCTTTTAACACCTGAATTAGTCAACACTAACATATGGTAAACCTAACAAAAATCATTGGGCATTTGGGTGTTTTTTTTTTCTTTGGATTGAATATTTGCTATGATGTGATTTTTTTTTATGAAAATGGGTATTCAAAGATTAAAAGCTTTGTATATGCCTTACTTCATTTTCATAAAAGAGAAATAATAAGAATTTTAATTGGCACTCAAAATTTTATTTTCCTTCATTTTCTGAGTAACCACACAGAAAAATATGAATTTGATATTTAGTGATATTCGTTGGGACTTGAAAATACAAGAGGTAATGTGTCACATTTTGAAAATAGAAGAGGCAACATGTCACAATTAAAAGCATAGGGGTGCCAAATGTTTTTGCCTGATAGTTCAGAAGAGAAAACTATAATTTCCCCAAAAACCTATTTATGTATTTCACTAATAATCATGGCTATTTTTTAGAAGGGAAAGAATGATTAATACTGCCTACGACTAACTCTATCAACATATCTTTATGAAGGAAAAATGCTTAACATCCCAAATTATGGAGTATGGATGCACTTCTATGTTAATTTGGGACACATTTCTGTGTTCCTGATAAATCTCAATCTTCAGTTTTATTTTTTTTATGGAATAAAAAATTAGGTCCGAGATCGAAAAAAAAAAAAAAAAAGGGATGAGATTCCACGTATAGCATTGCCCTTGTCTTAGAAATCTACAGGTCTATTTCCTTCTTTATAAACATGATTTATCCTAACATTCATAATATATACTCTCTAAAATAATGATAATATAATTATTCAAAATGCTATAAACCCTAGAAGGACATGCATATAACTTATCAAGACTATAATTAATCACAATATAGATTTCATCTTCAATATAAATTCTCGTAGTCCATTTTCCCTTGGCAAGAAGAAACCCATTTGTGAGGGCAATCCGCATAGTAACATTATCATTAAACTATACCAATTGCACAATCAATATTCCTAATAATAGAACTAGCTGCTCCTTTGAGCCATCAAAGTTCAATTTAAACCATCCTTCATTAAAAGGAAACTACTCAACAAATCTTATGCTTTTCCTCATTTTAACTTCGTGAAAATTTTTACAATTTTTATTTTCTGTGAAAATTTTTCAAAAAATATTTCAACCTATAAAAAACTCTTCAAAATTCAAAGTTATTTTAATATCAAATTGCTACACAACGATAGATTCATTGTTATTAATGGATGATATATAATGAGAAACTCATTCATCGACAAGAAGAGAGTATAGAGGGTCTGTTTGGGCAATACTGTTTCAACCACCTAACCCTTTCTCCCAATATCATCCAATCCCAATGAACCTGTAGTAAATCCGAGTTTTCACCAAACAGCGCTTTAATAGTTTTCATTTTTCTTTTAAAAAAAAAATCCTAAATTAAAATAATAAAATTTAAAACCCAACAAAATAATTTTTTTTTTCAATTTTTTTTTATTATAATAAATGCAACTACTTTGTTTGTAAAATTATTGTTCGTCAAATAGTATAAAGGGAAAATTATCTATAGAAAACTATATATATATATATATATATATATATATATATATATATATATATATATATATTTTATTTTCATGGGGTCCAATTGAATAAAAGTTATACCCATAAGTCCAATTTCGTTTAAAAGAAATCAAATATTTGCATTTGTTTGACATCTTTACCCTTTTACTTATTTTCAGTTTTAGATATAGAGTTTGACTTACCTTATAAGGAATGTAACTGTAATTCAATATTTTATTAGAAGTATTTTTGAATTTAAATTAATTCCAAAACGGAAGGATAAACTAATATTAGCAGATTCAGTGGTATCTCTGTGCATTCAATAGGCACAAATTGGTGGGACCCTCTCTCCTCTTCACCTACGGATGGGAATGGGGCGGTGCGGGACGGGTTTTCCACTCTCCCGTTCCCATCTCAACTTATAAAATTACTCACCATCCCTGCCCCTTACCCCGGCTGGGTATGTAATTCTATTCCCATCCCCGTCACCATAGGGACGAGGAATTCCTATCCCCGTCCCGCTGCCCCATCATTTCAATAATAAATTCAAAATATAATGTACTAAATGTGTTTTTAAGAGGATTTGAATCCATTACCTCTACTAAAAAGCTTGTATTTTAAGAGTCTAAATCACTAAATTGCATGTTGATTGTAATATACTATTAAAATAAATAATTTTTCAAAGACTCTTTATTGTAATAAAATTTTAAAATAAATAATATTTCAACGACTCCCTCAAATGGATCTACTTGAAAAAGCGAGCGTTGGATTAGATATTTTGAAAATTAACCGTTGGATGAGATTTTCCGCTTACATACATTATGCATACCCAAAATCACATTGAAACCAATGGCTAATTTTTCAAAGCAAGAATTATGAATTATAAATATTGTAACAATTTTCGATAGTTTTTTGTAGTTCATCTTAAAAATATGATTTTTTTTTTTTAAAATTAATCGTTTGATTAATGTGATTTTTTGTATATATGATGTGTCATGTACGTGTACGCATATATAATTTAATCAAATCGTTAGTTTATCAAAATACTTATTCCATATTGGCCGGTTTTACAAACCATATGTCAAACTATGGATAAGGTAGTGTGCGTAGGACCAATTGTAGAAAAGATTTTGAAAAATTGATTGTTGGATTAAAAACAATTTATGAATTTCATGTTCGCAATAAATCATAGTGATCTAATGGTCAGTTTATGAAAAATGACCATGAAAAATTATAATATTTTAATTCTTCAAAATGTCACAATTTTTACCCATATAGTTTTTTTTTAAGAAAATAACCATTAGATCGTTTTGATTTTTACATAGAGATGCATGTATCTCTATGCATTTTATAGTTTTTTCAAATTTTTACACAATATTTTCTGTACTTTTTTATTTATTTTTTTATTTATAGTTTTTTAATTTTTCATTTTGATAATATTATGGCTAGAGATACATGTATCTCTGTTATGTTTACATAATAATATGGGTATTAATGTGTCCGTTTTATTGATTTCGTTTTTATTCGCGTTCTAAGTTATGTTTCATACCATTTTACACAGAAATATATATATATATATATATATATATTTCAAAATACGTATTAATGTGTTAGTTTTTCAAAATACGTATTCCACAATTATTTATGAACTTCATGTTTACATAAGCTTACATAAGCATATGCTGCCTGGATCAGTTGTGTCTCTTTTAGTAATATTTAATCAAGGACTTTTGGGTTAGGCTCTTACTACTAAGGATTTTTGGGTTAAAAATCATAGTATAAATTGAGATAATAGATTAAAAATAATTCAGAATTTATTCAAATTGATAAAACTAGAAAATGACAAAAAAAAAAAAATTAAAAAAAAAAAAAAAATAAAGTTTGAGATGTCTTTTGAATGCACAGCAAGAAATGAGTCTTTCAAATTGTTACATGTACAAATTTGGTATAAAAATTTGAAGAAATGATTAGAAATAGACTTGAAAAGGATACGACAATAGCATCACATGAGAATATCACATAGCCAACTTGGCTCCCGAGTCCCCACCCGAAAATAATAATCATATAATAATAATAGTTGTTATGAATACCGACAAAAAAAACTCAGGCAATCCCATCCTCGTGTCATGGTTTTGTGTACAAATTGTGATATTGAATGCAAAAGTTACACTCTTGTGTAAACATAGGACCACGGTTGCCTTTCGACCCTGGGCGCGCGGTACCATTTGCCTTCTTTTTATTTTTATTTTATTTTTCTAGAAGTCTTAAAGTCACAATTGCATTCATCTGCTTACAGTATGGTCCAATCATATTGCACGGGTTTAAGTACAGGTCCACCGCGCGTGACCGAATCAACACAGTTACAAATCCAAATTGGAATTTTGCAAGATCTTCAATCTTGTCAATACATATTTATATTTATATTATTATTATTATTATTATTATTATTTTGTTTTTATGAGAATTTGACTTTAAGTCCATATTGGATGAATATTTTAAAAAATGTTGCTGTTGGATTGAATATCTTCCAGGTATAGCATTCATGCCAAAAATCACAGTGATTTGACTGTCGGTTTCTAAAATACAGACAATGAAAAATTGAATGAAATATATTGAAAGAATATCTAATCTAACGATCCATATTTCAAAATTCTCACCTTGCATTGACTAAAAAATCAAGTCCTCACTTGAGGAAGTCCTCATAAGAAAATTAATATATATATATATATATATATATATATATATATATATAAGAATCGATCAAGTAAGGACACCCTTACACTTTTTATCGTCAGTCCACTTTCATTATGAGAGGTATTTTGAAAAATAGACCTTTAGATTAGATAATTCTCATGTATGTCATGTCTGCCAAAATTTATAATGATCCAACGGTTGGTTTTTAAAATAGATACATTTAAACAACTTTGACATTATCCTAACTGTAAATATTGTTAAGGGGTTTCACAGACTGCACTTTAAAAATCGATTGTCGTATTATTATGATTTTTTACAGACATGTCATGCATAAGAAGATTATCTAATCCAACGGTTAGTTTTTTAAAATACATTTCCTACGGCTCCCAGAAAGAATAGGCTAACGATAAGTTAGATAAGAACCTCTTTTAACTTATCAAAATTCTAGTTAATTAATTTATAAGGAGAGCAAGGAATTAATTATGACAGTGTGTTTGTCTTAGCTAGCCAATGGGCATGCATGGCCAGAGGGTGCACCCACAGACCCCATCCAGGCTCCAGCTGGTCAGAGAGACTAGTACGGTGAGCAGACATTGGGGGCACTGAGAACCGGCTATGACCGGTGACTAAACGTCTGGATGTTTCTCTTGGGCAGTGTACTTTCCCAGAGAGATGTTACTGGCTGTTGTCGGTTGTCAGCATTGGTTGCTACTCACTGCTTTGGCAATGTGGGCAACTCACAACTACTTTAACTTTAACCACTGTTCTTGTCCTTGCCTTTATTCCTGGGGCTAACCTGTCTTTAAGCAAGGAATGCTTTCCAATTTTGGGACAACAAAACACCTCATATTATTCCTATATATACATACATACATATATACATATATACGAGTCTGGATCTTCTGCTTGGGCTTGGATATGCTTGGATGATGTGTCATGATTTAGATGTTCGCTTTTAACTTGAATGATCTGCAGATGATTCGACACATCAACCACACCAAGCAAATCCAAGTAAAGGATCCTCATTCCATATATACGTGAGTTCTTTTATAATATCCTTTCTATGCGAAGTCATGTAAGGAAACAGGGATCCTCTCTTTGGGTTTACTTGATGTTTGAGTGATGTGTTATGATCTGAATCATCCGCACATCATCCAAGTGAAAAATAGAGCATTTAGATCATGACACATCATCCAAACTTATCTAAGGCCAAACAGAGGATCTAGACTCTATGTAAGGCTATTTTCATAGGAACAATTGTAAAATGAACTCTAAAATATGAACATTTGGATTAAATACTTTACTTATGCATGCCATGTATATTAAAAATAGCAATAATTTTATAATTGATTTTTTAGAAAATATCACTAAGAAAAATTTGAGAGTTTTATGTTCTTCAAAATGTTATTATTATTTTTATTTTTATAGCAATTTTTTTTTTCAAAATTTAACAATTAGATAACTGTGTTTTTTGTCATACGTGTTCAATATACAGTTTTTCAAAATCTATTTTACGTACAATAAGATAATCTTACAGAATTTTATATAATGTAAGATTTACCTTATAAGATATATATAAATGTGTCTCTCATCTTACTTGTCTAAAATGAATGCCACGTGTGTGGATATTAGGTAGGATGGAAACTTTAGTTGAAAGAGGTTGTCACAAGATCTTGTTAGGCAAGAAAAGCATAGTCAAGGTCCAAAGTCATTCCCTCTTGATTGCTCATTACAACTCACATTGTTTGGTTTGGAAGCAAATTCAAAAATCCAACACTTTAATTGCAACCTTTCTCATTTTTCACATCTCTTTATCTCCTCTCTATGTAAGTAAAGACTAAAGACACACTCATAATTAATCTGAATCCAAACAACTCTTTTTTTTTTTTTTTTTTTTAACATACGATGAAGGGACCATCATGCATGTTTACAGATTAATGTTTGATTTTACGGATCAGGATGCTTGTGGGGCCATCTAATCATAGCTAGCTACACAGAACTTAATTAATTCCATGTGTATATATATTAGAATAGAAGTGCTATGCTAAGGTGCACCTGATGCTTCTTGCATCAGGAGCCCTCTTGTAGAGCCACTTGTGGTGCAAATTTTAGAAAATTGACCGTTGGATTAGATACCCCAATCATATATGTCATGCCTGCCAAAAAATCACAGTGATCCAACGGTTGGAAAAACTGACTGTGAAAAAATGATGATATTTTAAAGAACAAAAAAGTCACAGTTTTTCAAAGTTACATTTTTCAAAAACCAACCATTAGATCACTGTGATTTTTGGCAGACATAACATGCATGATAGGAGTATCTAATCTAACGGTCAGTTTTTCAAAATATTGATCGCAAATGGCTATACATGGGAGCACTTGATGCAAGAACTATTAGGTGCACCTGATATTAAAAGCTCTGTATATTAGAAATTGATATCCCTGCCTCCTAAATGAATTTTTTTAATTAATTATTCTCTCTCTCTCTCTCTTTCTCTCATCAAATAATAAAGTTGAGACTAGGTGATGATATATATAAAGGCTAGCTAGGGCCTAGGTGAATGGACAAGTGGGAAAGGGTGGTAGCATGGAGGGGAGATTAGAGAGTTGGTTGTATGAAGAAGAATGTTCCTTTTTTCAAGTAGTAGGGGAATGTGGGTTAAGTTAGAAAAGTGATTATAAAGCCATTCAGCTATCCTTGTCGTCTAAAGTAGATCTCATCTCTCTCAATCCCCAAGTCTTTCTCTATCTCCAATGTTTGATTTCACTTTGATTACTTGCTTCTTTTGTTTTTGTGTCAGATTTAAAACACTATTTAACCGGCCCAGCTAGATATGTTAAAAGAAGAGACCAACGTACGTACTATGACCGTTTTAACTAAACAATATCCTCCTCACCTTGCCTCTCCTCTTAATATATATATATAAATTTATCCCTCTCCTCCATAAACATTAATTGTTTTACTGTGCCTTTTATGAGGCATGTATACGTATATATATTCATTCTTTGCATGAAGATATGAAAATTTCGTCCTTGAGAATAAGACTATTCTTCATATGCAAGTCATGGATGCTAAAAATTACAATGAACTGACGGCCAGTTCCTAAAATACAGATTGTAAAAAACTATAACAGTTTTTACCATTAGATACTATTAGTCCTAGTTTATCATAGTTCAGTTTGTATTTTAGAAATTGACCGTCGAATTATTATGATTTTTGGTATGCATGGCATTCATAAAATGAGTATCTAATCTAATAGTCGGTTTTTCCAAAGAACCTATCCCATATATATTGGTTAAGAAAAGAACTCTCTCTCTCTCTCTATATATATATATATATATATATATATTAATTAATTAATGGAATTGATTCCCAACGTACTCCACCAATCTTTGTGTTTATGCTTGCTTCAGTTTTCAATCCTAAAACAAACCCATAAGGCCCATTAAAGGCGCAGGTACAAGTAAAGGCCAAGGCAAGAATTTGGGACAGATAAGTTTTGTATGTATCACTACTTCCACTAAACTAATGTTTAAATATATTTTGAGCAATGAAATAAAAAACAATAATTCTATATCACCCGACACTTTAATCCAAAATTAAAAACCACCTTGACATGTCGTGGTTCGAGTGGTGTATGAAAAAGAGGAAAGCTGTTTAAGTGGAGAGACCTCACCACTCAAAGCATGACACATCAGCGTGGTTTTTAATTTCGTGTTAAAATGTCTGGTGCAATAGTATTTTTCAATAAAAAATTCAAATATTATGGAGTATTAAGCCACATGCAATTAAGTAGTACGTACTCCGTAAAATTAAATTTGTCAATACGCACCATCTGAGGATGTTAGAAATTACCATGCATCAAGATAATTGATTTTAATTGGGACATTAGCATATAAATGGATTTGTAGCGGATCCACCACATATGAGAATCTGTCTTCAGGCCCGGCCCATTGTGCCAATGCAAGATGAATTATCTCGCGCAAGTTTGTTTTTGGCTAGAAATTCACTGGCTTCGACAAGGTCCATTCTTAGTTACTAGTTTGGGAAAGGAAATCACCTCCATCACAAAGTAATCAATAATTCATGATCAACCATAAACGCGGCGGAAATTATTATTATTATTATTATTATTATTTTGTTGAATTGATTTCTAATAACTCATGATCAAAATCATGCTTTTGATGCATCACTAGGAAACCTATCTACAAATTAAGATAGATAGAGATTTACATTGAAAGTCTTTTAGTCGCAAATGAACTTGAGCCACACAAGTAAATGGCCTCCAAAAGTATCAACACCAAGCTTGTGTACAATGGTCTTGATCGTTTCCTCCTTCAAAACCTTAGAAAAGTATATATACTACTACAAAAAAAGTATTAGAAGACGGCTAAAAACTGTCTTCATAGACATTCGAGGACAGTTAGGAAACTGTCCTCCCTAGCCGTATCTTCTAAAGTCTGGACCATTTCAATGAGGGTTTTTAACTGTCTTCGAAACATAACTTTCGAAGACAGTTATTAGCCGTCTTCATATCTGTCTGTTTTGAAGATAGTTTTAAACCGTCTTCATATTTGTGCATTTTAAAGATAGTTATAAACTGTCTTCGTATTGTGATATTTTAGAGACGGTTAAAAACCGTCTTCACATTTTAGTAATTTGAAGACAGTTAAAAACCATCTTCATATATGTAAAATTTTGAGGACATCAATAAACCGTCTTCATATATCTAATTTTCAAGACGGCTAAAAACTATCTACATATCTGTGTTTCAACGACAATTAAAAACCGTCCTTAAAAAGCCACTGCTTTTTTTTTTTATTTACCTTTTAATTGATATGTTAACCTGTTAATTTAGGCAACGTGTAAGTGTTTCATGTAAACCTGTACACGTTTCTAATTGGTAATACAATGTATCAAAACTCCTGTATGCATATAAATTGAGTACGTAGAAGAAGCACTAGCAAACAAAATAAAAATATTTTCATTCACTTAATTAAGACCAAACATGTACCCCACATATATTGAAAATAAGATAAAAGCTAATTAAAAATAGGAAATTGGGGATTTCAAGATTTGACAATTAGGGGTTTCCAATTTCAAATTAAGAAAGTTCCCTATTTTGATTTAGGGTTTCCTAAACCTAAAACCAGCCACCATACTCAATCCAAATAGGGTTTTTGAAGAACCCTAAATGGCCATTGTTAACTCTTTAACAAAACTCCATTAAAGCACTAATTTAAACAACTTTAAATCACATAATTGCATATATCAAGATTCATCATTTTAACTATTAAACATTAAATCAAGAGATATGTAAAACATGTTAGGGTTTCATAAACCCTATAGCTGAAATCCAAAGAGGGTAAAACCCTCATGGCCGTGACTCCCTATTAGGGATTTCTTAAAACCCTAATCACCATTAAAGCTTATTTTCAAGAAAACTCAAGCTTTTGTTCTTATTTCAAAAAATCAAGAACTTCATCCATATGAACCTAGGGTTTCTAAAACTTCAAGATTCATTCATGGATGATCATGATAGGGTTTCTAAAACCTAAATCATGAATAATAACATTAAAGAACCAAGTTAGGGTTCATAAACCCTAAGTGGCCGAGAATGACAAAGAGAGAGGAGAGAGAGGCCGTACATGGGGTTGGGGTTTTGATCATCTCTATAGCTTCATTCCATGATGGGGAACAAAACTCAACAATCAAAACATGTAGGGGATGAACCCCATTAGGTTCGAAATTTATAGAGGGAGAGAGAGAGAAAACCAAAATCAATATTAAGGTTTTTCTTCAAATCATGAAACAAAACAACCAAAGGGGTTTAACCCTTCATGGCTGAATCCCAAAGGGATCATCCCACATGTGGCCGTGACCTTCTACTAGGGTTTAACCCTAGTTGCCTATTTGATCAAACAGGTAACAAAGCACAAAAACAAGGAGGCAAGCCTCCATGGCCGAATTCTATATGGTTTCCTAAACTATTTATTTTGATTTTAATTTATTATATCCATTGTTGCCATCATCAAACACATGACCATGCTTGATTTGGCTCTGATACAACTGAAAGGGTGTGACATGAATGGATTCGCAGCGGAAGTCATACAATAATGTTTTTTAATAAAGATGAATCCAATCATCACAAACATTCATGAATCGTTACAAGCATTGGGTCGTGAGTTTATATCAATACAAGAATATATTTAAACACTTTAAAGTATACTTACTTGATTTCCCTTTAGTAGCTTTCGTCACGAGCTTCAAAGTGGATGAAGCCTCCAACGTATCTGTAGACATCCATTTTTGACCATGAGTATGATCATTAATGGTTGCCTTTGGTTTAAGGTGAAATAGGGTGTAAAAACCCTAAGTTGCCAATTTTACCCTTGTAAGTAGTTAGATAGAGGTCATTATCGCATGTAGGTTTTTAAGTCAGATTGAGCCGGTTCCTTTTGCATTAGGTTTTTAGAGAGTCTTGGAGCATCCTTGCAAAATTCCATGGCATTCTGAGTCAGGCTTAATAGAAAATAAGGCCTTTTGTGACTGAAGGGCAATACTGTCCTTTGAATCACAAAAGCCCTGAATGACTGCCGATCTTGTCTCGAATGGTCTCAAGACTTTGGCATAGATATGTAAAGTGTGTTTGGTAGCTAAGTTGATCAGTAGCAAGATCTGTGGAGCTTTCTGGCTCATATTTGGCTCTTGAGGCTCGAAAGGCCCTTTCAAAGCCCAGATTAGGGTTTCGACCGGAAGCGACCGGGATTCGATATTTTTATCAAACCAAAGCCTTCAAAGGCTTTAAAAAACTTTCTCAAAACGTTTTAAAACTTGTTTCAAGAAGAAGAAATGATTTCGAGAGCAATCGGTTAGCAGATTTCAAAATCCTAATTTGGGCCCGGCAGGCCCTAAACAGCTAATCGGTCAAATTTTCCCTAAACCTTTGACCTCGGTCAATGCATTTTCACTTCAAACACTTCTTAAAACATGGAGAATCGAATCACGATCGATTCGGCGCTTGAATCGTCAAATTTGGACTTAAAACGGGCCCGAAAAGCCAAAAAAAACCGAAACCGGATCAAAACGGGCTGAGATAAGCCCATATAGGGCAAAGATAGCATGGAGGATTGAAGACCATCCCCCAAGGGACGGCCAACCATCCATGAAGGACGGCCAACCGTCCCAAGGAGGATGGCCATCGATTATATTAGCCAATAATTGCACAGTTTGAGTAGTTTTTCTGCCCGGGACTCTTCCAAGCCCTGCCATGTGTCCAGTTCGGCCATGGGGACTTTTGGATGAGTATGAACACCTTCGAAGACTGGTTTTGAGCCCTTGGATCACTCCTAAGAGATTTAAACTTAGCCATTGATCAAACTCAGGCCTCCCAATAAATAGAGGGCCCTGAAATCAGTTTTAACACAGAAAAAAGCTTTAGAGAGCTAGCTTGGAGAGTAGAGGCTTGAGCAATTGCACAAGCTTCCCCCATAGCACTCTAGCTTAAGTTTTAAAGTCCTTGAGGTCCTTGGAGTCCTTGGAGCTTGAGGAGAAGGCTTGGAGCTTGAGGAGAAGGCTTGGAGCAAGAAAGAGGTTAGTAGTTTTCTTTTCTGTTCTTCTTCTTCTTCTTCTTTAATCATGCTAGGTTAGGTTTTTTATTTTCTTAGTATGCATATGGTTTAGTTCATTGTTAGTATGCATATGATATAGTTCATTATTAGCATGCATAGTATAGGTTCCATATTTCTTTAATATGCATGATAGGCTAGTTTATTTTTAAATATGTATGCATATTTCTCTTTTTCTATTCTTCTTTAATCATACCATGTTAGGATTAGTTATTTAGGATTAGAATCATGCATGTTTAAGTCTTTTAAGTTAGTAATCAAGTTAGGTTAGTTTATGTAAAATAAATCACATACTAGTATTGTTAGGATGGATTCATGTTATTCTTATTAGGTTCATAGTTTATTCAACCTATTCTCATCATAGTTCATTTTTTATCACTTGGAATGCTTGATTGATATATAAAATGTGTTCGAGGGAGCATGCAAAGGTGAGTCCCTTCCCTTGTGATTAAATGCTATGCTTTGATGATAGTTTTAGTATGCATATTAGGTTGCATTTAGTGCATTCTTTTACTATTTTTTATTCATTATTTTAGGGTTTTAAGTACACTTTTTGATTACTTTCAAATCTGTCCATGGGTTTAAAGTGACCTAAAAGTGCATTAAAACACATTTTTTAGGCTTAAATCAACTTAGAAACATGCCTAGGATCCCATAGCTAACTTAGATTGCATTTAGGCCATTTTCATGCATTGTTTACAATCTTTTATGCATTTTTATCTATTTTTCCAGAAATTCCAGCATGCATTATGTTGATATTTAGGAGTGCTTAGATGACTTTAGGATGTAGTTAGGTACTTCTAGGGTAGGGAAGCCACTTGGCTTCACCTAGGACTCCCCTTTGTTGTAAAAAGTACATCTAAAGAGGGGTTTTAGCTTGTTTAAGAACCTATTTTTGAGAGTTTTCAAATGAAAATTAAAGAAGTTATTTTGGGATGAACTCCTATTTTGAAAATGAATTATTTCAAACACACACCAACTCTCGAAGATAGAGTCTTAGATAAGGTAGAACGCCTTCAAGGATATAGTTCATTACAATAGGAGAGTCCTAGGGTATTCGAAGTACGTGGACTTTGATCTTTGTCAAGCAATTGATAAGGTACGTAGGCAGTCAATAGGGCGCAAGTCCAATCTTAGGTTGACTTCTAGTCTCCTAAGATCCTTAGGATTGTGTATACTTTTATACTATATACACTACAACAAAACTGGCCTATACCGACGGAATTTCCCGGTGGTTGCCAAAAAACCGTCGGTAATACCATTTACTACCGACGCCACTTTCTATGTCGTCGGTGAAGGCATGTATTACCAACGGCTCTTTCTATGCCGACGGTAAATCCACATCTTTGCCGACGGCTGCTCATAAATGCCGTTGGTATTGGCCATTCCCACCAAAAAAATTTGGAGGGAAGTCTTCCCGCCGCGCCATGGAATTTTTTCCTGCGGCTACAAAGTAGCCGTAAATAATTATAAGCTTTTACCGGCGCCCCAAAAAAACTCCGTCGTCAATTAGAAACAATTCCCGACTGTTAATCTGTGCCGCCAGTAATTAAATTTCTTTATCGACGGATAACATAACACCGTCGGTAATGGTAACTCGTTTCCGACGACAAACAAAACATCGTCGGCAATGGAAGTGCTTTATCAACGGATAACATAACACCGTCGGTAATGGTAACTTGTTTCCGACGACAAACAAAACACCGTCGGCAATGGAAGTGATTTATCGACGGCTACCACAAACATGTCGGTAATTATAACTCATGCCCGACGACAAACACAACACCGTCGGGAAATGTAGGTGCTTTATCGACGGCTGCCATAACATCGATGGTAATAGTAACTCGTTCCCGGCGACAAACAAAACACCGTCGGCAATGTAAGCGCTTTATCGACGGCTGCCATAACACCGTCGACAATTTAAGTGGTTTATCGACGGCTAACATAACACCGTCTGTAATGGTAACTCATTCCCGGCGACAAACACAAAACCGTAGTCAATTTAAATGCTTTATCCACGACTAACATAACACCGTCGGTAATGGGAACTCGTGCCCAATGACAAAGATAAATCCATAGAGATCCAACGATTTATTTTGAAAAACCGACCGTTGGATTAGATGAAATACTCATTAGTTTTATGTTCGCCAAAAATCATAATGATCCAATGGTTTGAAATTTGAAAAAAAAAAAAAAAAAGAAAGAAAAAACTGATAATATTTTAAAGAACAAAAAAATTCACAACTTCTCATTATTTGTAGCATTTTTCAAAAATCGACCATTGGATCACTATAATTTTTGGTGGGCATAAACTCATAAGTAATTCATCTAATCCAAGGGTCATTTACTTGAGAAATTAAATATTATATGATTCACACTTTATATATTTATTTTTAGGGAAAAAAAAAGGGAAATTTTCTAATTATTTAAATAAAATTTTGATATTTTATCTTAATTGTATTGATGACTCTATCACTCAAAGTTGAAGGTTTTACATTTTTTATTTTTTATAAAAAAATAAGGGTAATTTCCATGAATAATCCTAAGTTTCCAAAATATTACGCCTATGAACCCGATCCAAACATATTACGGATATACATCTATTACTGTTTTTTTGGATAAAATTACCCTTAAAATTGAAGTTTGACCATTTTGTATAGAATCAACAATTTTATGTATAATCTCAATCCCCAATTTATCTAATAATCACCAATATTGTTAAGAATCTCCAATCTACTTTATGTCATGTCAACATTTAATGCTAGTCATTCAATGTCCTCCGAATTTTTGTACAGGATCCCCAATTTTATGTATAATCCCCAAAAATAAAAAGAATCCCCAATCCCCAATTTATCTAATAATCACCAATAATGTTAATAATTCCCAATCCACTTTCTGTCACGTCAAAATTTAATGCGACCATAAATGCCCCCTGAATTTTTTGTACAGAATCCCCAATTTTATGTATAATCCCCAAAAATAAACAGAATCCCCAATCCTCAATTTATCTAATAATCACCAATATTATTAAGAATCCTCAATCCACTCTATGTCACGTCAACTTCATGCATGTCATGCATTTAGTTTTCGCTTTCCAAGAACATCAAATCAATCAAATTAATCTTGTCTACTCTATTGGGTATTCTTAGTAATATTGGGGATTTGTGATTATTTGTAATTCTGGTGATCCTTTGTACTATTGGGGATTGGGGATTATACACAAAATTATGGATTGTGTTGATTATTGGTGACTCTTCGATTTTTTTTAATTCACCCGTACAAAAATTTTGACCATTTCAATGGTCAAATTGTAAATACCCATATGAGTGGAGGGTATTTATGTCCTAAAAAAATATTTGCGAAATTAGTTTTGGATCGGGTTCGTCGGCGTAATATTTTGGAAACTTAGGATTATTCAAGGAAATTGCCCAAAAAATTATAATGCGCATAGTACGTGGTGAAATAGTGTGATTGTGGGAAAATCTTTTGATTGATCAAAATATCCCTATTTAATTTTAAAAATATATAATTGACATCGTCTCTTAAAATTCCACCCATCACAATAAATTAGTTTTCTAAATAAATTAAAATTACTTAGGAATATTAATTTATTCTCAAATTTGTAATAATAATTTTCCTAAATTTCGATTATATGAAATTATACTAAATGGAGTAAAAATATTCTTAATTAAATTAAATTATTTCAAATGCTAATTCATTTCTATATAAAACATGATTTTTCAAATAATTAATTACTATAAAATACAGAATAATTTACTTTCTAACTCTTATTTCAATTTAAAAAAAAAAATTTAGTTTTCCTACTATTTTTAGCTCTTTTTAAAAATAAATAAATAATTTGTACGAAAATTTTATAGTTTATTAAGTTCACATATATCGATTTAATATCATTTAGATCTCTCAAATTTTTTTAATGAAAAAATTTTAATAATCATAAATTATTAAAATTTTAATTACATTGTTCAAATTATATTTGATTTTAAAAAAATATTTTTTTATGCAATAAATTTATACGTGCAATATGCACGTGGTGCATTAATTTTTAGTTAATGAAAAAACATATAAGTGGAAAATCTTTTATAAGGTATTTGAAAAAATATAGTTTATTTTTCAAATTTGAAAATTTGTGACTTTTGTTCAAACGGCCACTTTTTCAAACTATGTTTTACAATTGGCGCCTCTCTAGATCTCTCTCTCTCACACACACACAATTTCACCTTATAATTAGCAATTTATTTTTTAGCTTCAAAAAAAAAAAAAAAAAAAAGAGGAAATTTTCTAATTATTTAAATAAAATTTTGATATTTTATTTTAATTGTATTGATGACTCTATCACTCAAAGTTGAAGGTTTTACATTTTTTATTTTGTATAAAAATATTATAACGCTCATTGCACGTGGTGCAATTGTGTGAATGTGGGAAAAGCTTTTGATTGATCAAAATATCCCTATATAATTTTAAAAATATATAAATAGACACCGTCTCTTAAAATTCCACCCATCACAATAAATAAGTTTTCTAATTAAATTAAAATTACTTAAGAATATTAATTTATTCTCAATTTTTTAAAAATAATTTTACTAAATTTCGTTTATATGAAATTCTACTAAAAGGAATAAAAATATTATTAATTAAATTAAATTATTTCAAATGCTAATTCATTTCTAGATAAAACATGAATTTTCAAATAATTAATTACTATAAAACACCGAATAATTTACTTTCTAATTCTTATTTCAATTTAAAGAAAAAAAAAACAAATATAGTTTTCCTACTATTTTTGGCACCCTTTAAAAATAAATAATTAATTTGTACGAAAATTTTATAGTTTATTAAGTTCACATATATCGATTTAATATCGTTTAGATCTCTCAAATTTTTTTAATGAAAAAATTTTAGTAATCTTAATTATTTCATTTTAATTACATTATTCAAATTATATTTGATTTTATAAAAACATTTTTTTCTTCAAAAATTTATATGTGCAATGCACGTGGTGCATTTCTAGTTAATGTAAAAATGTTTAAGTGGAAAATCTTTTACAAGCTATTTAAAATAATATATTTTATTTTTCAAATTTGAAAATTTGTGGCTTTTGTTCAAACGGCTAGTTTTTCAAACTGTGTTTTACAATTAGCACCTCTCTCTCTCACACTCACACACTCACAATTTCACCTTACAATTAAGAAACTCCATTTATAAATAATTTTTTTTTATAAAACCATTAATTATTTAACCAGGGCTTATATTATAAGGTACACCTCTATGAGGCCGAATGCAGATCATATTTTAAAAAACTGATCGTTGGATTAGATTAACTGCTTATAAATTTCATGATCACCAAAAATCATAGTGATCCAACAGTCAATTTTTGAAAAATCACAGTAAAAATTTGTGACTTTTTTTTTTCTTTATCATGTTTTAAGTTTTTTTCATTTTATTATTTAGAAATTGGCCGTTGGATTACTGTGATTTTTTGTGAACATAAAATTCATAAGCAATTCATCTAATCCAACGGTCAGATTTTTTATTTATGATTTATATTTGGCCATATAGAGATCATCTTGTAGCAAAGTTATGTAAAGTGTTATGATATAAACCAAAATAATTATTTAAAACATAAAAATACCCTAAACGCTGTCGTTTGGGTATTGGCATTTAATCTAAGATTTTGGGTTTTGGCGCTAACACCGTACCCCTTCAGTTTCCCATCCCTCCCCGCCTGTTATTCCCCTTCGATCACTTTCCTTACTGGAGAAGTGCAGAACACCCCTCCCAGCGTATACCCACCCTAAACGCAGAAGTGCAGAACACCTCTCACCCCGCGCGCAAGCTCGTCTGGATCAATCACCCCTCAAGCATCCGCCATTGTAAGCCGAAGCCCCTCAGAGAGACCTGAGCAGATCGCCGGCGTTTTCTTCTAGCACGTATGTATCTTTTGTTTTTTGTTTTTTATGATATATTTCTTTGCATTTAGGGTTTCGATTGGTTGCCAAGAATTAATGCATTTGGGTTTTTTTTTTTTCCTTCAAAGTTTTATTTATTTTTGTTTTCTGTGTATTGCAAACCGAAGCCCCTTCACGAAACCCTACCCTCTCACACTCGCTCTCTCTGTCTTTGAGGTTATTCGGCATGTATTTGGTACATATCCGCCATGTGTGAAATCTTAGATTCACCACCGAACTGATTTATGTGCAGATTTTGCCCGCCATAGACCTGTTGATATCAGAGCAGTACTAGCATCAGATCAAGGGCGTGACATTGCCAAAGCGTTTATTGAGCGTTCTAAAGATCATCAGAGGTAAAGCACTTTCCTAACTACATATGTTTGCTGTGATGGATTATGCTTCTGAA
>JAESVK010000145.1:0-30161 GCA_017140935.1 Hamamelis virginiana | reverse complement strand
ATGAACCCTATATGGTTCTTTGTTGATTTAATAATTGATTTGGGTTTGTTGACAGAAAGAAATGGGAGGTTTAGTTTCTACATTCTCTGCCCTGAAGAATCTTGTGAAGCTAAGATTACAAAGACTGAACCCATTAGGCCTAGGGCTGCAACCAAGAAAGCCTTCTCCAAGACTAGAACTAGCTAATGGGAGTTGCGAAAAAGATATGAGGCAGGAGATCCCGAAGTGGGCCTATTAGGGGAACCTAGTGGAAAGTTCGACTTCTATGTCCTTTACCCTAAGATGAAGAAGCCCACCTTTGAAAAGCCCACCTCTGAAAAACCCATTGTTCCTTCTGGTTGGGGTGATAACCCTGACTCACTTAAAGAAGACGTTCCCGTGGCTCAGGTTGAACCCGAAGATCCAAACCTCATCAGTTTTGAGAAAGCTAGTCGGAGTATCTTTAAGAAGTATTTCACAACCAAGATCACCAATATGAATGGGGAAACCTATTACCGAACTATCTATCCAAGGCAACCATGGGTCACCCAATATTTTAGATCAAGTTCGACTTTTGCCGAGTCTACCATATATGATGGGTCAGAGAATGAGATTGATATCATAGAGTGGGAAGATTTGATGAACACACCAGAGGAAATAGCAAATATTTGGGCCAGTGATGAGGAAGATGTTAACCATGTCACTAGAGGAGGTCGTCATTTTAATCCCGCCAACTTAGAATCCGACAATCCTTTGGGAGAGTTAGAGAAATCCCAACGCACTGAAGTTCAAGAGGAAGAGGAAGAGATACTGAAACAACTTAAGCGTACCCAAGCCAATATCACCATCTGGGGACTTTTAATGGCTTCTCAAAAGAACAGGCAAACAATACTCAAGCTACTCAACCAAGTTAAGATTCCTATCGATACTTCACCTGAGGGTTTAGTCATTCTGGTCAGTCCAGTTCAGCATGGGCAATCAATATCCTTCACAGAGTCAGATCTTCCGAAGAAAGGACCTCATCATTTACAAGCTTTGTATGTCACGGTGGATACTATGGGCAAGAGAATTCCTACAGTGTTGATAGATAATGGGTCCGCCTTGAACGTATGTCCTCTCAGCACCGCCACTTCCTTGGGCATCGAACCGTCAGAATTCAAACCATCAGGGCAAACTGTAAGAGCATACGATAACACTCGAAGAGAAGTAGTTGGCATGGTCTTTTTATCTTTAGCCATCGGACCTGTAGAATTCCAAGTCGATTTCCAAGTACTAGACGTACCTGCTTGTTTCAATCTTTTACTTGGTAGGCCTTGGATCCATCCAATTGGGGCTGTGCCTTCTTCCCTCCATCAAAAAGTTAAGTTCCCCTACAAAGGCTCAGTGGTGACGTTGAAGGGAGATTCTGAGATCACTACTACCCGTGTACCTATCTGTGAGATCAAGCCAGAGATCGAAGAAGTACCATTGACAGGTTTTGAATACATACAGTGTGTAGATGTTGAATCTGGATGTAAAGAGAAAATGGTGTTAGACTGTAGTCCGTATGGGAATATACAAGTGGGTCAAATCATGAAAAATATGGGCTTCTTTCCAGGAATGGGCTTAGGTCGTCGTCATCAAGGCACACCTGGTCCCATCGAATATCCCTCAGCAATTTATCCATTCGGGTTGGGTTATCAAAGTACCAAAATTGATAGAAAAGAGATGGCATAGAAAAGAAGAGAAAGACAATTGGCCAAAGAAGATGGACGAATCCCTAACCTCACTCTGAAACCTTACCGGCCCACTTTGAATGGGGCTTTTGTCAAAGAAGGGGATGATTTCCCTTATTGCGGGTTCCCCGAGCCCATTTACCTTGAAGATAAAAAAGCTAGAGTTCCTGGGTTTGAAATCTTCTTCAACACTCCACTACCTCTCTCTCCAACTACCATCATAGCCGAAGAGCAGACAGAGTTTGACTGGGTCGACCATATCGATGAAGTCGCCATAGGGGCTATATTCAAAGAAATCTCCTACATCGAAGAACATATTCATGAACCCGATCCTATCCACCTCATTGAAGAAACCTCCAATCCATTGACCCATTAGAGCCTTGAGTATGAGCCTCGAGTTGAAAACTCGGTTGCAGAAGATTCACTCCCATCAGATGATAGCTTGTAGGATTTTTATACTTTCTTTCCATAGGATTGTAGAATAGGACTCTTGTTTTTCCCTTTTCAATAAAATCATCCCTCTTCTGAGGCGAATGATAGTTTAGTTTGTGTTATCCCTCTTTTTTCACGATTAATAAAGTATTCATTTTTCTTCATTCTTTGCATTTGCAGCTTGTCCCTTCTGTTTTCTATGGGTGTATATGGCATAAATATAGATCCTAGAGAGGATGTTCCCCCTGAGTTTGAACAACGAAGGGAAATGGAACATGCTCGACCTAATATGGATGAATTAATATCAGTTAATTTAGGATCTGATGAATCGCCTAAGATAATTAACATTGGGGCAACTCTGTCACCACAAGAACAAGAAAAATTGGTAGGATTATTGAGAGAAAATATAGAAGTATTTGCATGGTTGTATAAGGATATGCCAGGAATAGACACCGACATAGTACAACATTTTATCCCTACTAATCCGGGAGTTAAGCCAGTTAAGCAGAAGTTGAGGAGAATGAAACCGGAGTGGGCACTAAAGATCAAGGATGAAGTAGTAAAGTAGATGAATGCTGGCTTCCTCCAAGTAGTGGAATACCCCGAGTGGTTAGCTAACATTGTGCCGGTGCCTAAGAAGGATGGGAAGGTTAGAATGTGTGTAGACTTCCGGGATTTGAACAAAGCCTGTTCTAAAGATTATTTTCCGTTGCCACACATAGATATCCTGGTAGATAGTACCGCCGGTCATGCACTATTATCCTTTATGGACGGGTTCTCAGGTTATAATCAGATAAAGATGGCCCCTATAGATATGGAAAAAACTTCCTTCATCACTCAATGGGGGACCTTCTGTTATCGAGTTATGCCCTTTGGACTAAAGAACGCCAGTTCTACCTATCAGAGAATGGTAACCACCTTATTACATGATATGATTCATAAGGAAGTGGAGGTGTATGTGGATGACATGATCGTGAAGTCTAAGGATCAAGAAGGCCATTTTGAGGCTCTAGGCAAGTTCCTTCAAAGAATTAAGCAATATAACCTAAGATTCAATCCCCAAAAGTGTGCCTTCGGAGTAACTGCGGGGAAGTTGTTGGGATTTATGATCACTCAGAAAGGAATAGAGGTCGACCCGGGGAAGATCAAAGCCATCACAGAGATACAGCCGCCAAAAACAGAAAAGAGATTCGAGGATTCTTAGGCAAAGTTCAGTTTATCAGTCGATTTATAGCACAGTTGACCATGATTTGTGAACCCATCTTTAAGCTTCTTAAGCGGGATGTGCCCACGAAGTGGAATGACGCGTGCCAAGAGGCCTTTGAAACCATCAAGAGATACTTGAGTAATCCACCAATATTAGTTTTCCCGCGGCAATGTGAGCATTTGCTACTTTATTTAGCACTTACTGAAACTGCGATGGGAGCTATGCTAGCTCAGTATCTACTAGAATCCCGAAAGGAGAATGCGGTGTACTATTTGAGTAAGAAGATGACTTACTATGAGGTTAAATATGACGCATTAGAGAAAACATGTGTGGCATTGGTGTGGGTTACCAAAAAACTCCGCCATTACATGCTGTCTTTTCAAGTGCAACTCATTAGTCGCATGGACCCCCTGAAGTACTTATTGGAGAAGCCAGTATTATCCTATAGGACAACCCGTTGGTTATTGCTATTATCAGAGTTCAACATTCAATATGTGGTGCAGAAATCAGTGAAAGGGAGGGTGGTGGCAGAGTTTCTAGCAGAGCATCCATCGTTAGTAGAAAGACCGTCTGAGTACCATTTCCCCGACGAGGAGATTCTAGAAGTAAGTAAAGAGCCTTGGAAAGTTTTCTTTGATGGGGCTCATAATAAGAGAGGATATGGAATAGACGTGTTGTTAGTCACACCAGAGAATAACTTGATACCATTATCTGTCAGGTTATTCTTCGATGCCACTAATAATATAGCCGAATATGAAGCCTGTATCCTAGCATTGGAAGCTGCCTTGGAGTTGGGTGTGAAAGAATTAGAAGTATATGGAGATTCCACCCTAATCATATGTCAGACTAGAGGAGAATGGAAGGCTCGGGATAAGAAGTTGTTACCCTACCATGAATACTTAGAGACTTTGGTGAAAGAATTCCATCAAATTGACTTCTTTTATTTGTCCAGATTAAAGAATAAGTTTGCGGATGCCTTAGCCACTCTAGCATCCATGGTAGATATCCCTAAAGATGAAGGTGTAACTCCTTTCATTATCGAGTCACGGGAAGAGCCAGCCTACTATTGTGTTATTGATTGTACCACAATCATACCTTCAACTATGGTATTACTGTGTTCTCTTATATAAATAAATTATATAATAAATATCGTTTTGCATAAGATCTGTACAAATGGGTTAAATTCTCTGTTTTAAGAAATCTGTTCAGATTGTACGAATTGAAGTCGTCACCTATGAAGCCTTGATGATCATCTCGAATTAATAAGCATCCAGAAAAGATCAGCTATAGCCATTGAAATGCGAAAAGTCTGCAAGAAGTTCTCTGCACATACCAAGCAAAGTTCAACATGTCTATCGATAGCCAGGAGTTCGCTATCGATAGAGGGACTATCGATAGCGCTCCTTCGCTATCGATAGAGGTTAGGCGGCTGAGGGCTTCTCTTGATATTTTGAGATATTTGCAAGGGCGATTTGGTCTTTTGCATTTTCCTTCTATATATACACATGTAAAGGCGACTTTAAGAGGGTTCAAGACTTTTGCTCTGAATCATTACTCTGTTAATTTTAATAGACTTCACGTTACAGTTTAATTCTGCATTTTATTCGGTCATTTACTTTTTCAGCAATTTCTATTTTCTGCAATTTTTCTTTCAATGCCTGGTTCAATTCTCACTTGAGGATTGTTCTTTACTTTTACAGTCTTTACTTTCAGTACTTTACTTTTCTACAATTTTCCCTTTTTATGCATGGCTCAATTCTCACTTGAGAATTGTTCTTACTTTTAATGTCTTTTTCTTTATTTACTTAAGTCTTTTCTTTATTTACTTTCGCCATTTTCTTTATTTATTTCAGCACTTTTCTTTATTTATTTCTGCCATTTTCTTTATTTATTTCAGTCACTTTTTCCTTATTTCTTCAGTCTTTACTTACTGTTTTATTTTTACTTTTTCCATCCCGTGAACCCTTAGAGCTTGTCATGGATAAAGGATATTCTCCTCCATTGATGTGTAGCTAATACTCCAAGCTTGGGTGAGGATGAAGTTGGATTCTTTATGCAATTCTATTTAATAAACATCCCTTTATTTGTATTATGTGATTGCATAGTTGTGAAGGTTTTACCGCACACTATCGCTAAATATAATATCATATAATTGTACATCTGTGATTGCAATTATATAATTATGCAATGGTACTTATTGGTATGAATACAAACCAGCATGCTTTATCCTCATTTAAGATGGATAGCGATATTCCATTCTTTTCAAGGATAAACCTGCCGGTCCTGTATTCATAATCTTTTTGGGACTTCCTTCTTGTAGTTGGAAGAACCACCATACATAATTACTAGATTGAGGATTTTATAATATAAATTGTATAATTGATATTCAATGGGCTTCTCACCCAAGTTCCACTCATTCCACTTAATTAATTGCGTTTTAACCAGCTTTATTAAAATTCGGTATTTTCGCTTCGACCCAATCGGAGCAATTTTTACCACCAACTTAAATTGACAATATTTTTTCACTTGGATTAATTCTAAAAAGTCTTTTATTATAAACCTGCATTTCCCAGTGGTTCGACACCCGTGCTCACTAGTCGCAATTGAATTGAGATTAACAATCACGCGGTTTTATAAATATATTAATCTTGATCACTAACAAGGAATAATCTCCCTTGTTCTCTGAGTCGATCAGTTATCCAAAAAAGAGAGCCGAATGATGGAAAGCCATGGTACTATGACATCCAACAGTTTGTGGAAAAAAGAGAGTATCCGAAAGAGGCGTCATCTGTAGACAGAAAGACCATAAGGAGGTTAGCCAACCAGTATATTCTATGTGGGGGGAAGCTGTACCGGAGATCACACGATGGAGTGCATCTGTTGTGCGTCAATGAACAAGAAGCAGAAAGGATAGTGTTGGAAATACATGAAGGGGCTGGGGCTCCGCATATGAATGGATACATGTTAGCTAAGAAGATTGTGAGACTAGGGTATTATTGGTCAACCATGGAAAGGGATTGCCATCTACATGTCAAGAAGTGTCATAAGTGCCAAGTGTTTGCAAGTGGAAAACATCAACCCTCAATGCCACTCACTACCATGTCTTCACCATGGCCATTTGCAACATGGGGCATTGACATTATTGGCAAGGTTACCCCCGCAGCATCGAATGGACACGAGTACATCCTGGTCGCCATAGACTATTTCACCAAGTGGGTAGAAGCTGCATCTTACAAAATATTGAATGCCAAGCAAGTAGCGAGGTTTATACAGAATAATAGCATCTACCGGTATGGAGTGCCCCACGAGTTCATCTCTGACAATGGACAGCATTTCCGAAAAGAAACCGAAGCGCTCTTACAAAAGTATAGTATCAAGCATCACCGCTCATCCCCCTATAGACCACAGACGAATGGGGCTGTCGAGGCAGCAAATAAGAATCTCAAGTCGATCTTGAAAAAGACTACCGAGACTTACAATGACTGGCATGAGAAACTACCATTAGCACTATGGGGATATCGTACATCCATTAGATCATCGACCGGGGTAAGCCTTTTTCACTCATATATGGAATGAAGCGGTACTACCTATAGAGTTAGAAGTCCCGTCATTAAGAATTGCCATGGAGAGTCAACTGGCGGAGGTAGAATGGGTAAGGAACCGGTATGAAGAGTTAGCTCTACTAGATGAAAGGCGATTGAGGGCACTGTACCACATCCAGGGGTATCAAAGAAGAATAACCAAGGCGTTTGGCAAAAAAGTGAAGCACAGAGGTTTGAAGAAAGGAGATTTAGTACTAAAGGAGATCCGAACACCGATCCATGACCTGCGAGGAAAGTTCAAGCCCACATGGGTAGGCCCTTATATCATCAGAGAAATACTATCAGGCGGAGCCGTGAAGATTGCAGACATTGACGGGAATGAATTCTCTCAACCTACCAATTTGGATCAATTGAAGAAGTACCACATATAAAAAATAAAAATAAAAAAAAATAAAAAAAAGAGCCCGCTAGGTAGAAAACCCGAAAGGGCTGCCTAGGCAAAAGTTAGGGTATTCAAATAAAAATAATAAAAAAATCAAGCTCGCTGAGTAGAAAACTTGATAAGGCTGCTTAGGTAAAAGTTAGAGCAATTAAAAAATAAAAAAAAGTGGACTTCTTCAGTTTGATTCATGAACTACAAAGACCTGATTCCCCAAATATTACCAAGAGTTAAGGAAAAATGACAAAGAATTGCATCAAGGACGGGGATACGTAGGCAACCCATAAAGTTACCTTGGGTGCGGTCTATTTCTTGTAAAAACACCAAGAGTTTGGTTCATTTGTAATTATTAAAGGATATTTGTTGAGATTTTAATAAAATTGATATTTATTCATCCATAAAAGGTAGAAACCATTTGAAAGATTTATTACATGCCATATGTGTCCATAATTCCTACTTTCTTCAAATCTTACATTGCTTAGAAAAGTAAAAAATATAATCCCTAAACTACTCTAAGTCCTTCTCGCTCCGCGGGCTTGGTTTCATTCTCATTTTCCCTATTTCTCTTAGTTGTCCTAACTTGTGACGCATCTGGTGGAAGTGATGAACCTGCTGACTGAGCTGTAACTCGAGAATCATAAACGAGGCCCATTGCAATCCTCGTCCAAGATACTCCCCATTAAGCCAACCCGATACTCCCCATTAAGCCTAAAAGGCCCATTGCAATCCTCTACCTGACTCATACATAAGCTTGAAGCCCATTTCTTCATAGCCCAAGATACCAAAGAAGGAGTAGCCGCCTCTACCCCATGAACATGCCCTTTGATAGGGAGATGATTTGAGCACGACCCATCTGGCGAAGTACACGAGAAGCCCAGTAAAATGATGTATGCTTTAGGCACATAAGCTTCACCTGACAACATCCCGAAGTGTGTAGTACATATTCTTCACTACAGTCCCATATGGCCACATGCCACTGAATATCTCTCCAAGTCAGAGAAGAAAAGGAAATGATCATATCCTGAATCGAGCGATGCTCATGAAACAAAAGTTTACGAGAACAGTAGTTGTGAGACAAGTGTTTAGGCCCATCACAAGGAGTAATCAGTTTGAGTCTCTCAGCCAACCACATCTGAAGGAGAATGGGGCTACCCCTAATGCAAGAAGCAGAGTTGGAGTGGAAGTCGTCAAGCCCGTTTAGAGTTTCAGCTAGCACCAAGGGGATGATGTTATGAGACTTCGACAATGGCAGAATGAGTTCACATGTTTCAATGGGTATGAAAATGGTTCCATTCGAAACAAGAAAACAACCCACTATGCATAAGGCGAGTGCATATTGGGTAGGCCTATGAAGAGCTAGTGGTTTTCCCTCTTCCCTCAAGAAAAATGAAGCTAGTTTAAGAAGATCAATGGAGTTTTCATGGATATATGAAGAAGCTTCTCTAGGTGAGAGTTCAAAGAGAGAGGGAAAGGTTTGGAAATAGCCCCGACGAATGGTAGGAAAAACGAAAGGACCATTAACAGAGATATTCATCAAGGCACAAAACTCTTCAAATAAAGGACATACCTCTTCATAGTTGAAGCGAAACACATGAAGATCAGGGTCCCAGAAGTGGATCACAGAGTTGAGAAGTTTGTCTTCAAGCTTCACATGACAGAGAAAGAACCACGAAGTCAGGCCAAATCGTTCG
This sequence comes from Hamamelis virginiana, assembly GCA_017140935.1. Classification (NCBI taxonomy): domain Eukaryota; kingdom Viridiplantae; phylum Streptophyta; class Magnoliopsida; order Saxifragales; family Hamamelidaceae; genus Hamamelis; species Hamamelis virginiana. The sequence goes on along the minus strand of JAESVK010000145.1, from coordinate 21,156 downwards.
AACACCCTCTTGTCTTCTGCCCGCATTCTTGCTATAAATAGGTTGATAATCAACTTGAGAGCTTCCATTGTGTTTAGTGTGATGAAAGTGAGCATAGAGGTGTGTTTTTATAGCTTTTTGGCAAAAGAATCGAGTTAGAGGCGAAATAGAACACTCAAAAAGTTAAAAAACGTCAAAATAATCAAAAAATGGGAACCAGGGTTGATGACCATCCCCCAAAGGACGGCCAACCGTCCCCTAAGGATGGCCAACCGTCCATGGAGGGATGGTCATCCATCCCTGATCTCAATTTTTGCCAAATTTTGACTTTTTTTGAGATTTTTTAAAACCCGGTTTGACTTTTCGCTCAATTTTCGTCAGTTTTGACCTATTTTCGGGTTAAAATTGAACCAAAAAAGCAATTGAAACATATTTTTATTCTCATTAGGATAAAATTACATAATAATCAGGGTTTTTAGTGCATACATAGAGAAAGAGTTACATAGAAAACCCTAAGCAGGCCTCCTACAGGCCTAATAATACAAATTTATCTCCGCCGGGATGATTTCCTCGTTCCCCGTGAACCCGATGCCTCGTGATCCTCTCTTGATCCATGGCGCTCCTGTGAAGACAAAGCTTAGGTGAGATTGGTAAAGAATGAGATCATTAGTGATTAAAAGAGTAGAAAAAAAGTTACCTGTGCAGCTATGTTCGCATTATGTGCATCAAATTCATACTTTGAAGTTCCCTAGTCAATGATGTACTGTATGCTAACCACTCCTTAGCATATGGTACAGGCACTTGAAAGGTCAAAAGATTCAAAATGTTAAGGAAAAAGAAAGCTATATATGACAAAGGGTGAAAGTATGACGATTACCGAAGTGTAAGAAGGATCAATATGTGGATATTCATTATAAGGCACTCGAGTGATTGTTCGTTGAACAAAGCTACCATCCTCAATAACTTGCACCTGCCAATGGACAGGTGGCAAAGAAGGAGTAGAGGATGAAGACTCGCCCTCATTAGGAGCCGCAGTAGCTGTAGGGTGAGAAGCATGTCCTCGGGTTCGACGGCCCTGCCAAACAAAGTGATATGAGGAATAATATATGAGAAAAGGGGTAAAGCAATCAAGAGAAAGTTTGATACCTCAGCAGGTAGAAATCCCGATACTAAGGGACGCATCAGATAGTGCTGATAGAATGAACGATAATCCTCATGCGGATGATGGAAAGCATCCGCAAATACACCAGCCATGGCGTCTACTAAAGCATGATCTATCAACCTATCGGTGTGCCTCATAGAGGGAGGAGGTGCGTGGGGCACACGAGCAACTGAATAAGACCCACAAAGCTGAGCACGCACTCTTTCCCCAAGGTACCAATACCTGCCAGAAGGCCCCTCGAACAAGATTCTTTTATGTGACATCTCAATCATAGAATTAAGTTGAACATGCATGGTACCCCTCCAATGACGCCAAGGGTTCCACCTAACCTGAGGACATGGTATATTAGAGAAAGTTTGAGCATGAGGAAAGGAAAACAGGAATGAAGATGGTTACCTTATTGGAACGCAACCCTGCAAGAAAAGCACGACTGTAAGCATAATCATGCCTATGGGCAATGGCATTCACTCGCCGATCTGGGGCATATCGAGCGAGGGTTGGCCAAGAGAGGTCATTAGCAATCAAGGTAAGGCTATTCAGGTCGAGGTACTCATGAGCCCATACCTGCAGAATATGTGCATTGTTAGAAGATAAGTAGAGGGAAATTTGTGATATTTTCTTAAAATAAGTGAGTATACCTCCCAGACGAATCCCATGCCTCCAAAGTCAGTGCATACCCCTCGAGACCGACAACACATGGTCCTATACATGATGGCTAAGGCAGCACCACCCCAGTTATACTGAGGAATGGTATCAATATCCTCCAAACTAGCAAGAAAGCCTAGAGGTGCCAAATCAGCAGTGCCTGCAAAAAGAGTGCATGAAAATAGGTACAAAAGGAAAGCCCGCACGATGTGGTCAGGATCTTCCCTTTCAGGCATATTGCTAAACGTGGTAAGAAGAGTATTTCGGCGAACTGATCTCTTCACAATCTCTATATCAGCTGCCCCAAGATAATTGTTTAGATAAGCCAAGTTCTTGCTTGAATCATTATAAAAATCCAAAGGGCGACCCCCAATGGAAAGTCCAGTGATCATGGTGAAATCAAGGGGAGTCATAGTCATCTCCCCAAACTCGAAGTGGAATGTGTTGGTGGTGTCCCACCAAAGCTCAGATAAGGCCATCAGAGCCTGTTTGTCCATAGTATCAACCCATAGTGAGTCGATGAAGTCTCCAAAATCAAGCCTTCAGATAATGGCTTTGACATATGGTTGGAGGGTATCCATCTTTGCCCACCATCCAATAATGCCCTGTAAAGATGACCGAGTCCTGATGTCGAACTCTGGCTGTAAAGATAAAGATTAATGGATTAGAGGTATAAAGATAAATTATGCTAATTCTTTGAATCAAGAATACAAAATTAACTCACAAAATGACACATTTTCAAAAAATGTTCAAATTTTATTTCTCAAATGGTTTGTCAATTGTGAGTTATTCAAAAAAATATATATACCATAATTAATGTGGTTAATTTTGGTATTTTCAATTTTACATCAAGAATTAGCATAATTCATTTAAGATGCCATATGACTTCTTTTCATGAAAATTGAATTGGAAATAAAAATACTAAGAGAATGAAATTTTGAAAATCATGAAATAAATACTTAGCATAAGTTTTGAAATAAAATTATTTAAAAGTCATGAAAATGACACTTTATGCAATAATATTTTGAAAAATAAGCTAAGTCTTAATTCATATGTGCATTACCTAAAGTATTTTGAAAACTTATCATGATATGATTATTTTGAAAACATTTGAAAAAGCATGATATGATGAATTGATTTAAAAAATTGAAAATTGCCCCCTTTAGGCATTTTATCAAACATTTAGTGTGCACATTTTTGAAAATGATTGTGAAACTTGTCATGATAATTCAAAAATATTCAAATGATGTTTGAAACACATTTAAATCATGACATGAGAAGTAATATTATGAATTGCTTTGAAAAAATTGAAGTTGTCCCACTTTAGGCATTTTATCAAACACCTAGTGTGCACATTTTTGAAAATGATTGTGAAAACTTGTCATGAAGTTTATGAAAGTATCCAAATGATGTTTGAAACTTATTTGAATCATGGCGTGAAAAATTTAAATCAAAAAATCAAAATTCTAGTCTCTTGGGAATTTTATCAAACACTTGGTGGGCAACATTTCAAGCTTGTGAAGCTAGTGAAATGGGGCTCCCAAGCTTTGCCAAATACAAATTTCATGAACACAAGTCATCAAACAATATCCAAAGATCAATATTGAAGCATCTAGACATCAATGATTCAATGAAAGAGCATGGAAAGTAAGCTTACCTCTTGAAGAGTATGGATGTGGGAAAGATGATCATTAGGCTCCAATAACAAGCTTGAGTTGTTGGGATCATGAGAAGGTGCTTTGTAGCTCTTCATCTTCATATATGGGTACTTTGATTCATACCTATTTGCCATGAGTATAGGTAGAGGATGAACTTGAAGAAAATGGGTATAAGTGTATTTGGGTTTTGAATCCCCAAATTTGAAATCAAGAGAATGAAATCCTAGGTTTTTAATTCACAAATCAAGATGAGTATCAACACTAGAGGTGTTTGGAGTTTAATTTGGATGAAATTAAATCAAATGTGATGAATTTTGAGAGAAATTAGAAAATCCTAGAGAGAGAAGGTCTCAAATTGGGCAAAGGAAGCATGAATGGATGAAGGGGTGTCCAAACACCTAAGTAGAAGAGTGATGGCTCGGGTGGCCGTCCACCAAGGGACGGCTGGCCGTCCACCTTGGACGGTTGGCCATCCTTGAGTGGATGGTCATCCATTCTTGATGACAAATCTTGGGTTTTTTTAAGCCCATTAGGCCCAATTTTGACTATTTTGGCCAATTTTGACTCATTTCCCTTCAAAATTTAATACATTTGATTGAGATTGAATGATATTTGATGAATTGATAAGAAATAAAGAGGATTTGGTGCATACCAAAGTGAGAATTGAGCAATTGTGAATAGGAAAGCTTACATGAAATGATAAGTTTTTGGTTAAAAAACATGAAATTTAGAAATGAATGAATGAAAAGATTGTGTAAATAAGTTTGTAATATATCATGAAATGGTTATGAATACATTTGATTTGGTGAGCTTGTGAGACCCATGAAGGGAATTTTAGAGGTGAGTGAACCTATGAAGGAAAGTGGCTAATGAGAAAAGCCCATTTTGGAGGCCCAAATTCATAAGTCTTTATGAAATTGATGGAATACACATGAAATGTATATAAGAATGATATTAAGATATGATATGATAATTGGAAATGCAATTTCCAAAAGGATTGAAAATCCTTAAGTTAACTAAAAATGAAATTTCTAGTAATGAGTCGAAAACTCTCAATTTTTTATAATTGGAAATGCAATTTCCAAAAGGATTAAAAATCCTTAAGTTGACTAGAAATGAAATTTCTAGTAATGAGTCGAAGACTCTCATTTTTTTTATGATAAATTGGAAATGCAATTTCCAAAAGGATTGAAAATCCTTAAGTTGACTAGAAATGAAATTTCTAGTAATGAGTCGAAGACTCCCAATTTTTTAATAATTGGAAATGCAATTGAAAATCCTTAAGTTGACTAGAAATGAAATTTCTAGTAATGAGTCGAAGACTCTCATTTTTATAATAATTGGAAATGCAATTTTCAAAAGGATTGAAAATCCTTAAGTTGAATAGAAATGAAATTTCTAGTAATGAGTCGAAGACTCTCATTTTTATGATAATTGGAAATGCAATTGAAAATCCTTAAGTTGACTAGAAATGAAATTTCTAGTGGTGAGTTGAAGACTCCTAAAATTTTTATGATAATTAGGAAATGAAATTTCCAAAAGGATTGAAAATCCTTGAAATAACTAGAAGTGAGACTTCCAAGAAAAGATAATTTGAAGCGAAGCTTTCAAATTAATTTTGATGGTTAATTATCCCTATTTTGTTGTGTCAAAAATGGGATGTCACTTTTTTCGTTGATATTCACTGGCGAAGCCATGAACATCGACGAGGGGCTTCTGTAGACATCCATTTTTGACCATGAGTATGGTCATTAATGGTTGCCTTTGGTTTAAGGTGAAATAGGGTGTAAAAACCCTAAGTTGCCAATTTTACCTTTGTAAGTAGTTAGATAGAGGTCATTATCGCATGTAGGTTTTTAAGTCAGATTAAGCCGGTTCCATTTGCATTAGGTTTTTAGAGAGTCTAGGAGCATCCTTGCAAAATTCCATGGCATTCTGAGCCAGGCTTGATAGAAAATAATGCCTTTTGTGACTGAAGGGCAATACTGTCCTTTGAATCACAAAAGCCCTTAATGACTGTCGATCTTGTCTCGAATGGTCTCAAGACTTTGGCATAGATATGTAAAGTGTGTTTGGTAGCTAAGTTGATCAGTGGCAAGATCTGTGGAGCTTTCTGGCTCATATTTGGCTCTTGAGGCTCGAAAGGCCTTTTCAAAGCCCAGATTAGGGTTTCGACCGGAAGCGACCGGAATTCGATATTTTTATCAAACCAAAGCCTTCAAAGGCTTGAAAACACTTTCTCAAAACGTTTTAAAACTTGTTTCAAGAAGAAGAAATGATTTCGAGAGCAATCGGTTAGCAGATTTCAAAACCCTAATTTGGGCCCGGCAGGCCCTAAACAGCTAATCGGTCAAATTTTCCCTAAACCTTTGACCTCGGTCAATGTATTTTCACTTCAAACACTTCTTAAAACATGGAGAATCGAATCACGATCGATTCGGCGCTTGAATTGTCAAATTTGGACTTAAAACGGGGCCGAAAAGCCGAAACCGGGTCAAAACGGGCTGAGATAGGCCCACATAGGGCAAAAATAGCATGGAGGATCGACGACCATCCACCAAGGGACGGCCAACCGTCCATGAAGGATGGACAACAGTCCCAAGGAGGACGACCATCGATTATATTAGCAAATAATTGCATAGTTTGAGTAGTTTTTCTGCCCGGGACTCTTCCAAGCCCTGCCATGTGTCCAGTTCGGCCATGGGGACTTTTGGATGAGTATGAACACCTTGGAAGACTGGTTTTGAGCACTTGGATCACTCCTAAGAGATTTAAACTCAGCCATTGATCAAACTCAGGCCTCCCTATAAATAGAGGGCCCTGAAATCAATTTTAACACACAGAAAAAAGCTTTGGAGAGCTAGCTTGGAGAGTAGAGGCTTGAGCAATTGCACAAGCTTCCCCCATAGCACTCTAGCTTAAGTTTTAAAGTCCTTGAGGTCCTTGGAGCTTGAGGAGATGGCTTGGAGCTTGAGGAGAAGGCTTGGAGCAAGAAAGAGGTTAGTAGTTTTCTTTTCTCTTCTTCTTCTTCTTCTTTAATCATGCTAGGTTAGGTTTTTTATTTTCTTAGTATGCATATGGTTTAGTTCATTATTAGTATGCATAGGATATAGTTCATTATTAGCATGCATAATATAGGTTCCATATTTCTTTAATATGCATGATAGGCTAGTTTATTTTTAAATATGTATGCATATTTCTCTTTTTCTATTCTTCATTAATCATACCATGTTAGGATTAGTTATTTAGGATTAGAATCATGCATGTTTAAGTCTTTTAAGTTAGTAATCAAGTTAGGTTAGTTTATGTAAAATAAATCACATAGTAGTATTGTTAGGATGGATTCATGTTATTCATATTAGGTTCTTAGTTTATTCAACCTTGGAACAAAAGAAGAGTGTGTTCATATATATATAATAAAAAAATTACCCGAAGAAAAAGATATAAATCAACTTAGTCTTCCATGTTCTGATACATATCTTCAATGAAGGAATTAAGCTCTCTTCCTCGGCAAGATTCTTTCCGACAACTTTCAATCTTTGATATTTTTTCCAGCAAGTCCCAATAGTTAGCCTTCTGTTCTCTCTTCTTATCGGCATATACTGTCAAAAAAATGTCATACAAAAAGCTTATTTGCCGTTATAATGGGTCAAACAAAGCCCTATCATTTATCTAATTTTGTGAATAGTAGCACGCAGTCATGGCCTCCTTTACCCAATAACCCCAACGAAGAAGATGCAGTAGAGTGGCTTGAGTTAGGGTTAGGGCTTAATTAACACTGCTTTCACAAAATTAGAAATTGCAATATACCCACAAAGAAGAAAAAGAAGATGTATCGAGGATGATTTATCTTGTACATTTATCTAATCTTCAAAATAAAAGGAAAAAAAAACTACATACCTCGAAATTGCAAGCTGTGCCCTCGCGCAAAGATTGTGCAACTGTTTCGGCACCGGAGCAATGATGGGGGTTTTCTGACCAGCGGGATGACGACGAAGGTGATGAGCCCAGAAATGGTGAGTGGAGGGATGACGGTGAGCTGGTTTTTTGACCGGAGGCATCGAGAGAGAGAGAAGAGAGGGTTAGGTTTGATGAGGGAGTGTTTGGGGGGTTTGATAAGTGTTCTGCTGGGGAAACTGAAGAGGTATAGGGAAAACTAAAACCTTTAGCGCCAAACCCAAATTGTTTAGAGCCAAACTCAAAATCTTAAAGCGCTAAGACAAATAATTGCCTTTATGGTGTTTGATTCAAATTTTTAATTTTATTATAGTATTTTAAATATATATTTGAAAAAGTATACAACATATTTTAAAATGTATTTTAAAAAATAGACCGTTGGATTGGATATATTTTTTTCTAAATTCAATGCTCGCCAAAAATTATAGTGATCCAAAGGTTAATTATTAAACAATTAACAGAGAAAAATGGTGAGAGGAGTGGGAGTTTAGAGAGGAATGGGCACGAGTTTATGAAAAGTTGGAGCCAAAAATATTTGGGAAAGTATGTAAAAATGACTCACAAATAGTGACACTTTTTTAAAGTGTTGCTAATACTGCATTTATAGGGACACTTTTATTAAAAATGTCCCTATAACATGAGCTAATAGAGACACTTTTAAAAAAATGTTGCCTTAAGTAATTTTTTTTTTGGACATTTACGCGACACTTTCCTAAAGTGTTGCTAATACTAGGTTTATGGGGACACTTTAATAAAAGTGTTGCAAAACATGATCTAATAGGGACACTTTCTAAAAAGTGTTGCATTAAGTAACGTTTGGGGACACTTACCACAAGTGTCGTTAATGTGCAAAAAAAAAGTGTCCCCTTTGACAATTTTTGTAGTAGTGAGTGTTATCATTGAGGGCAAAATTGGAATTGTTCCAATTGTACCATAAATAGAAAGTTTATATTTTAGGGAACATGAGATGTTCGATCCACTACTAGGTTGGGGTGAACCCAATGGGTCACACACAAAGAGGACATAGGAGAGCTCTTTAATTAATGATAGGGGTAAGTTTCTAATTTATGTAACTTAAGAAGTCTCTTTAATTAATAGTTAATTAAGGAGGTCTAAGTTGCAAAATTAGAAACTCTAGTATTTGCCTCTAAATACAAGGGGGTGAGTGCATGCTAGCACTAAGTCCACTACCACTAGAAATAGAAGAGAGGCCATCATCCAAAGAGACCCTTTATGCCCGTGAGTTCATTCTCTCTCTCTTGGTTGTGATTCACCCTCTCTCCCTCTCCATCTTGCTTTGTTCAAGTATGGATCAAGTGCAAGTAAATTGAAGAATTTTGTGTTCGCGTGGATACCGTTGGAGGTTTCATACTTTTGGAGCTTGGATTCGATTCGAGGTTTTAACAAAGGCAATACAAGTAAGTATGTTTAAAGTTGTTTAAATTTATATTCTTGTATTATATTCATGATCCTATGCTTGTTATTGTATTTTTGATTGGTTTTGATGATGGATTCAAGTTTTACAAAAAATTTATCATATGTCTTCCGTTGCGAATCCTTGATCGTCAAATCCTTTCACTATGGCCATAGTGATAGGTGAACTGTGAAAAAGTTTCATCAGGTTCACCTTATTGAGATTATACTTTATAGAACATATATCAAGATGTTAAGATAGGGTTTGACTTATAACCATACCTGATTATCTTAACAGTGATATTAGGCGATGAAGGATTAAGTAACATGAAGGGTTCGTATAGTTCTACTATTCGCCCACACCTAGGGTACGTCATGATATGTTGCTAGATGTCACTCATAACTAGTGAAGGCCTAATGGTAAGTGTTATCAATGAGGGCAAAATTGGAATTATTCCAATTGAACCTTAAAATAGAAAGTTTCTATTTTTGGAGACATGAGATGTCCCGGTCCACTACTAGGTTGGAGTGAACCTAAAGGGTCACACACAAAAGGACACAAGAGAGCTTTTTAATTTAAGAGAGGGGTAAGTTTCTAATTTATGTAACTTACTCAGTGGTCTCTTTAAGTAATTGTTAATTAAGGAGGACTAAGTTGCAAAATTTTAGAAACCCTAGTATTTGCTTATAAATACAAGGTGAGGGTGTATGCTAGCACTAAGTACATCTGACCCTAAACAGAAGAGAGGCACTCATCATATTCCCACCCTAGAGCCGTGAGCTTCATGCTCTCCCATGAGTGGCCGTGACTTGCTTCTCTCTCATCTTGCTTTGTTCAATGGTTGATCAAGTGTAAGAAGTATAAGGAGTCTTGGGTTTGTGTGGATACCTTGGTGGCTTCATACACTTTGAAGCTAGGATACGATTCGAGTTTTCAACAAAAGGCAATCAAGTAAGTTTATTTATTTTGTTAAATAATTGTTCTTGATGTATATTCATGATCCTATGCTTGTTGCTTGTCTTGTGAATGTGTGCTCAATAAATTCCCAAGCGTAAGAATTCAAACATCGCCAAGTATAATAAATATTGAGGGAGTCCCTAGGTTATCTCCACAGGGAGTGGAACTAGTCTAAAAGGATCCTTAGGTGTTGCAAACCAATGAATGCAAAGAAAGTGTAAAATCATGGGGGTTTTGATTGAGTTGAGTTGGTGATTAAGAGTAACTAAAATAGCTAAGTTAAAGGAAAAGACAATGAAATGTAAATGCTTGGATTCTTGGGTTTCATTTCATTTACAACTTAGAAACATGAATTTCTTACAATGATTTCTCTTCTAGGATCCATTGAAGAATGGTCTTTGGTTGAGGATTTAGCAATAAAAGCATAATGGTGTTAAATGGAAATAAATATTCTCTTGAACATTTCATCAAACACTTGGAGTGCATATAAATATCAAGCACTACATGTGCCAAGCATAGCTTGTATACAAGTAGTCAAGAAGATACAAAACCAAGAGGGTTCAATTGTGAAAGTATTTATAACCATTCAAACACAAAACACAAGAAAAATGGAGTTGAATAATGAAAAATACTCATTGAGGCAATTTAGCAAACACTTGGAGTGCATATGGTTCAAGCACTATTTGTACCAAGCCAAAGCTTGTTTACAAATGGTCAAGAGATACAAAACCAAGTGGATTCAATAATCAAAGGGTATTGAAGATCATCCAACCAACATTTATAGCATAAGAATGGAGAAAAATCATATTACCATAGTTGTGAGATGGAAATCCACCATTAAATCCAACCTTGAGAACCTAGAAAACCATAAATGCAAGAAAAACAAATATAAAGCAAATGATTCTCAGATAAAATGACATGAAATACAAAGTTTAACAATAAACAAGAAACTAAGAATACTAAACTAAGATATTACAAGTAGAAAACCAAAAGAAATACAAAACATAAGCTAAACTAAGCTAATCTAAGTTAAGAAAATGAAGAACAACTAAAATCCTAACCTAAACCTAATGAAATTGAACTAAGAACTAAGCTAAACTAAAACTAAGAGAATACTTGAAGGAGAGAGCTGCAAAATGGCTGAAAATGCCTTTAAAAAGGCCCCCCAATTCGTGCCCTAATGTGCCGTTGAAATCCCCATATTGCCCCTCATAAAAAAAGAACATATTATAAGCTGAAAATGAAGATTTTGGACCTTGGTACCGGTACAAAATATTTCTGGAGCTTAAAAACTGATTTTTTGGGGTTGGTGCCGGTACCACATGTGGTGGTACCGGTACCACCTCTTAGATTCTCTGAAAGTGCCTTAAAATGCCTTGCGAATGCTTCCGACTTCAAATGGTCATATCTCTCTCGTCCGGAGTCGGATTTGGACGTTCTTTATTTACAAGAGAAGCTTGAGAAGTCTTCTTTCCAACCTTGGTGGTCTCATTGTTCTTTATATACAAGAAAAACTTGAGAATTCTTCTTTCCAACCATGGTGGTCTCATTGTCTAATTCAATCCGGAGAAAAACAGTTTTTCCAAAATGTCCAGATTGGTCGCTTTTTGCACTTCATGACTTTATTTGCCCATATCTCCCAAACCACTTAGCATTTAGCTTTGAAATTTGATATGTGGCATCTAGACACACTTAGAAGTATGTTCTATAAGTCTCATGACCTTTGAAGACTTTCGAGGCTTGACTCGAAGCTCTCACTTTGCATGCAAAAACATCCATTTTATTGCACTTTTCCTACAAGGCATGGAAAAATAAGAAAACATAAAAAGCATCTATTAATAAATATAAATGGCTCAAGTATGATGGGAATAATATAATAAAAATATGCAATTATATGGTGCAATCACTTGTTTCGATTTCCTGCTAGATTTTGATGGAAGGATTCATTGTTTTACAAAAGTTTCGTTGTATGTTTTCCGCTGTGAATCCTCCCTGTGCACATCCTTTCAATGAAAAAAATTGGTGTTCCTGATCTTGCCATGATTAATCTACCTGGTATTGCCAGAGTCCTTGTTTAAGGGCAACCAGAGGATATATATGATCAAATTTCAGCTATTATAATAGAGTATATTATCCCTTACGCAAGTATAATCCTAAATATTTTTTCTGCAACTGTTGATTTTCCTACTTTCTACATACTTATAACTCACCACAATATCGAAAATAGAAACACAACAGATACATGATCATATGTCACTATTTTAGCTTTACTCATATTTCGCCTTCTTTTATGTGGGACTCTTGGTCCATAAGTATTAGCCTTTTTTTATTATAAATTAATTACTTCTCAAACTCAAAATCATAATTGATAGAAAAGGCATTTCCTCTTGGTACTTGAGCATATTTCTAGAACATTAAAATTTTGACGTTATTCAAGTTGAGCTTACATTTATTTCACATGTTACTTGTTAAGTAAAATTTGCTTCTGGTTGTTAACAAATATTATAATTTACATAGCATCTATTTTCAGCATCTATTTTTAGCATTAACTATCTTAAAAGGCAATGCCTTTTACTGCTTGCGTATGCCATCACTTTTTTATCTAAAAAATGCTAAGTCACCAAATTTGAACTGGTTTGACAATTCACTGATGTCCTTCCTATACTTGGTTAACCTTGATTATTGCAATATTTAATTAGATATCTTTTCTACACATATTGATTCACTTAAAACATCTACTTTATGAATTTCCTACTTTAGCATTTAGCTCTTGTTACAAGCTATTTTTCACTTATATGAAGTAAAAAAATTATATATGTATAATTACTGTACTGGTTATCGTTGTTTATTATCTATTCCTGATGTTGATTGTCAGTTAAGCTAATTCTAATCTATATTGTAGTATTCTTGTCATAATACCATCGGATGTCTTTGGTTTGCTCAAATTCTTTGATCCTCCATCATATTTTTTCTTCCCCCAACACAATGCTTCACTTACATATCCGCTATCTTTTCCTGTCTCCAGCAACATTTGAAAAGCCTGCTTAATCTTTGCTGATTAATTATGCATTCTCCTAGCTGCTAAATGCCATGTTGATTTGACCAAATTTACCATAAAATGTGACCTACTTACCATGCAATGTCACCAAATTTACTATAAAATGTGACTTCGTTACCATGCAATGTGACCAAAGTTACTATGCAATGTGACCACATTTACCATGAAATGTGACCTACTTACCATGCAACGTGACCAGATTTACTAAGAAATGTGACCTAATTACCATGCAATGTGACCAAATTTACTATGCAATGTGAACAAATTAATCATGAAATGTGACCTATTTACTAATCAATGTGACCAAAATTACTATAAATTTTAACCTACTTACCATGCAAAGTGACCAAATTTACTATAAAATGTAGCCTAATTACCATGCAATGTGACCAAATTTACTGTGCAATGTGACTAAATTTATCATGAAATGTGACTTGCTTACCATGCAATGTGACCAAATTTATTATGTAATGTGACCAATCTTACTATGTAATTTGATCTAATTACCATGCAATGTGACCAAATCTAATGACTAGAAATGCTTGGATGGTGACCTTTTGATTTTTTAAGTGAGAGGCAACCGGGACAACCGGTTATTCTTTAAATTCTATAATATTTAATCTTTAAATGCTTGGGTGGTTTAGATTCAATCTCACCTAATTTAATGGCTAGAAATCATTTTTGGGTACTGTAACGCCCTAACCTAACATCCGTACCGACCCTTCTGGATAGGTCTACACGTGTCAAGTGGAGGTACAACCTGTCCTGCTCATTCGTATTTCCTCACGAGAGACAAAGAACACACACACACACACACACACACACACACATATATATATATAAATAACAAAATGATATGTCATGTACAAACACTATGTCCCAAAATGCCTTATATATTTAACAATAAATCATATCATAATAATAATGCCAACGTCCCTGGTAAGATAGGCAATACAACAATACATCTCAAATCCTCATATTAAATAGATATAAATATACATATACATATAATACATAACTACTAAGTTGATGTAACAAATTTAGAACTACCAAATGCTTGGTCATCAGTCTCCAACTACGAGGCTGTGCCGAACTACCAATGCAATTCCCCAGGTCTACCTACAAATTTACTGCATGAAAAGTAGGAGTGAGCCTTGAATCATTTAGTAGGAATAGTGTAACCTTTACCAATTAACAATAATACAAGGATACAAGGAATATGTAAATAACAGGGTTTATACAGAATTTCCATGACAATTATAAAACATTATAAAGCATAGTTCAAAACTAGTGTGGACTTTCTGTGAAAAAAAATATACAAATCCATAGTATGTGTAGACATCCATTTTTGACCATGGGAAGGGTCATGAATGGTTGCCTATGATTTGAAGTGGAATAGGGCGTTGAAACCCTAAACCGCTCATAGTACTCTTTTGTGTAGTTAGTTAGAGGTCATTATCGCATGTAGGTTTTTAGGTCGGATTGAATCGGTTCTTTTTTCATTTAGTTTTTAGAGAGTCTAGGAATGTCCCTGCTAAATTTCATAGCATTCCGAGTAAGGCTTGATAGGTAATAAGGTATTTTATGATTTGAAAGACAACATTGTCCTTTGAATCACAAAAGCTCCAAATGACTGTCGACCTTGTCCCGGATTTTCCCATGAGTTTGGCATGGATATTTAGGGTATGTTTGGTAGCTAAGTTGATCAATGGCAAGGTCTATTGAGCATTTGGGCTCATGTTTGGCTCTTAAGGCCCAAAGGACCCTATTAAGCTTAGATTAGGGTCTTCATCTAAAGCAACCGGGATTCAATCTTTTTATAAAATCAAAGCCTTCAAAAGAACTAAAACACTTTCTTAAATATTTCTTAAAACTTGTTTTGAGAAGTGGAAACGATCTCGAGAGCAATTGGCTAGCGAATTTCAAAACCCTAATTGGGCTTAACAGGCCCAAAACAGCTAATCGTTCAGCTTTTTTCTAAAATATTTGACCTTGGTCAATAAATTTTTACTTCAAACTCTTCTCAAAACATGGAGAATCGAATCACGATCGTTTTGGTTCTTGAATTGTCAAATTTGGACTTGAAATGAGTCTGAAAAGCCGAAAAAAGCTGAAACCGGGTCGAAATGGGCCGAGATTGGCCCATATTGGGCAAAATGCACTGGGGGGCTCGATGACTGCTTGAACTTAAATTGATGTGTTGTGCGCATGAGATTCCCAAGCGTAGGAGTCCTATGGTCGTCAAGCAATAAAACTAGGGAGTCCCTAGGTCATATCCACAGGGAGTGGAACAGGTCCAAATTATCCTTAGGTGTTGATAACCAATGAATGTAAAATAAAGTGTAAAATCATAGGGGTTTTGATTGTTGAGAGTTGTTTGTGCCAAATTAATGGCAAGGATTTGAATTGAAGACTTGTAAATGAGAGAAAGGATGGGTTCTATGGATCCATTCCTTCCTAACCTAGGCTTAGTGGTTTCTCACACATACACATTCAAATGGTCCATGTGACATATGGCTTTGAATGGAAAGATTTTAACAATAAAAGCTCAAGAAAATAGAATAAATGATGGGATGCAACTTACTACTCATCTTGATGTTTTAACATACACATGGAGATCATATGTGCCCATCACCAATATACAACCTCTCACAAGTCATATTTTGGTCATGAATATGACTCCATGTGGTTTCAAAAGAAGTGAGAGTAAAGGAAGCTAGCATTCCATTAACTTTAAAGCATTTGAGTTGAGAAACCACCATTACCTTGGGTTTTGGAGAGGAACTTCACCAAAGAACCCTCCTTAAATGCTTAGCTAGCCATAATGGAGAAGAAAATAACCATACACAACCATAAAAGCTGAAAATGAGTAAATGCTTGTAATAAATGAACCAAAAACAAGTGTAGCTTACAACCTTGAGATGAAAATGGAAAATAACAACCTAAACTAGAGATTACAAGGTAAGAACAACAAGATTAAACAACAAACTAAGTTACACTAAGCTAGAAATCCAAGAACACAAGCTAAACTAAGCTAAAACCCACAAAAACTAAGCTAACCTTAGAAAACCAAAGCTAAGAGCAAGAGAGAATGCCTCAAACAGCTGCAAATGTGCTTTAAATACCCCCATAAGGGCATCAGACATGGGGACAAATGGACAAGAGTGCCCCTGAGTTTGGAAGGTTTTACAAAAGACCCGGAGGATTTCCCGAGCATTGGGACCGGTACCCCCCAAGGTGGGACCGGTACCATTCACCACTGCATAAGTGGGACCGGTACCCCCCAAGGTGGGACCGGTACCCCCTCTACAAAATTGCCAGAAAAGCATTGTTTTGACTTCCAAGATCCCTCGCTTCATCCTCGCTTGCCCCGCATGGACATATGAGCTTGAAAACCCTCTCCAAAGGTACTTGGTCCTTCAATGCCTTGGAAACGAGCGAATGACTTGCTTGGGCAAGGCTTTGACGGGGAATGCTCCATAAATGCATACTATGATCTTGAGAATGTGCTTGCAAGCCTTGGCCACCGGATGAAAACCTTCGGGATTCATCGATTAGCTTCAAAAGAATGGAGTTAGCACCATGCAACCTGCACGTGCTCAAAAACAATGAAAGGATTAAAAATACCAGAGTCAAGCCAAACTAGGGTTGAAGAACAGGTATTTTGTACAAAAAGACAAGTAAAAATGGGCGAATTATGTGCTAAACAATGACCGTCCTCCTAGGGACGGCCAACCGTCCATGGTGGACGGACAACTGTCCTAGGGTGGACGGTCACCCGAGCTTAGTCTCCTATTCTACCAATTTTTCAGCTTTTGAGAGTTTTAAGCCACTGGGACTCTTCCAAACTCTATCTAGAGCAACTTGGGGGGGGTTGTGCAAGACCTAGGAGGCTTTGGAAGATTCATTTAAGACCCTTGGATCACTCCTTAGGGTTTTAATGAGGCCCATTGATCAAATTGAAGCCTCTCCCATATATACACCACTTATAAATCAGTTTAAGATGATGAAATTAGAGGAGAGAGACTTTAGCACTTGAACCAGCCACATGGAACCTTAGCTACAATTTTGGAGGCCATTAGAGCGTGAAGAAGAAGGCTAGGAGCAAAGAAGAAGAAGGCTAAAGGTACATTCGAATATACTATTGTGCTTAGGATTCAGTTTTGCATAACATAGTTTAAATATATGATGTTTTGAGTATTTTAGAGTGATTGCAAAATGTATGCTTTAATTCCTTTATTTTTTGTGCATGATTTAAGTTGAGAATGTAGACTTTAATCATGTATATTAAGTTAGGATTGAATGCTTTAATGTTTGTGTAATGTTTGATATGTTTAGAGTAGCTTTTCTTTTCTGTTTTGCATGCTTAAGGAGTTTAGGCTATGTTTAGTATTTGGTTTGAGGTTATATATATATATATATATATATATATATGGTGAACATGAGAGTCATTGTTTAATTGTTAGAAGCATGTTTAGGAGTTCTTTTTGTGTTTAGTATGCATGATAGGAGTTAGTTTGATATACGTTATTTTCTGTTTTGGGTTAGTAATGCATGATAGGGAAAATTGAGTCTTTTGCATTTATAGGATGAGTGTCTATTGTTTTAGTATTTTATGATAGTTTTGTGTTTAGGTTTGTTTATACCATTGTTCTTAATCTTGTTTGGCTTGGAGTATCATATGAATTGTGACCGAGGGAGCGAGCTAAGTTGAGTCTCTTCCCTTGTGTTAAACTTGGATGTTTTAAGCATAATACATGATTAGTTTTACGTATATTATTTTAGGATGCATTCTAGGACATTCTCATCTTTTTATTTGTTATTTTAAAGGGTTTTAAATCATTTTTTAAGTGACTTTAGATTCTGTCCAGAATTTTAAAGTGGCTTTAAAGTGAGTTAAAACCCATTTTTAGGATCAAATTTAACTTGGGAACATATCTAGGTTCACATAGAAAGACTAGTTTGCATTTAGGACATCTTCATGCATTTTATTAATTGTTTTGTTTCATTTTTTACACATTTTTCATAATTTCTAGCATGTTTTCTTTTAGTGGTTTAAGTGTTTAGACTAACTTAGTATTACTTAGAGACCCTAGGATTAGGGGAGTCACTTAACTCCACTTAGGATTGTCCTTTGTTGTAAGAATTATAATAGGGATAGAATTCTACTTAATATAGGAGTCTATTTCTAGAAGAGTTCTAAAAGAAAGTGTTTTCCAATGAAATTGGGTTTTCGAAAGTATTTAAATTAGAATGAAATTTCATCTCTTGAGAAAAAGTGTTTTAATCAAATTCTAACTCTCGAAGATAGAGTTCTAGATGAGGTAGAATCCTTTCAGCTATGTAGTTCATTACAATGGGATGAGCCCTAGGTGTTCGATCTACGACGGACTTTGATCTCTATCAGGACACTGGTAAAGTACGTAGACATCCAATAGGGCACAAGTCCAATCTTAGGTTGACTGTGAGTCTCCTAAGTTCTTTAGGATTGTGTTTACTTTTTTATTATCTATTATTATTATTTATATTTTGTGGTTGATTAGATAATTAGATTTGATATGAAAATATTTTGATAAAGCCCAAAATTAATTAGGAGACCTTTAATTAGGGTGAGATAGGTGCCTACAGGATGCGTTCTGGAACCTTCCTATCTCATAACCTAGCCCCCGAATCTGATTTTGGTTCAAAGACTTGTTTTTCCTTAAAATATGGAGTCACTGTTTTATTGAAAATAAAACTCTTTTTATGGTTTCCTTATTCCTTAAAAATAAAGTGGCGACTCCCAGTTTTTATCAAACTCCTTTCCTTTTTCAAAATCCAATCTAATTGGACTCCCACAATAGAGAATGATGATTAGGATTGGATGATCTTGAGTGGACAATAGAGAAGGATAAATAAAGTAGATAAAAGAGAAGAATAAATAGAGAAGGATAATGAGTTATCTACAATCCACAATGATAGTGAATCCAATTCCAAAAGAAGCTAAAAAGAAAAGTGAGGCATTGTGGCGTGCTCGCAGATTGGAGACTCTATTGGGGATGTCGAGGGCTAAACTCCAATTAATTATTTTTGGGCTTTTCAATTTCTTAATTAATAAAATCAACCACTTGCATTTGCATGATTGTTTGACTCTGATTGTGAGCATTGACTTTGCATGTTTAGGACCGTTGTATGCTAAGCCATCGGTGAACCTAGCCCTGGGCCCAGTCTCTCTGTGTCTTGGGTTCCATGTATGCGAAAGCCATAACTCTTCTCGTCACGTACCCTCGGGTATATCAAATGGACCAATCACGTACTGTTGGACCCACGCGGCATTCTTGATGTCACATGTGGTTAGGTATATCGATTAGACTGAGCGAGTAAGGGACACTCAGCCAACCCTTTGCATTAGTCCATGTAGACTGTCTCCATAGGACACATACCCTACATCGCTTTTTCACACACTATTGTAATGTTATGCTACCGGATTGACCTCCCGGTTTTGTTTAAGCCTTGATTGTGAAGTGTGTAGAACCTTTAGGACCTAGATTTGTTGGACTAAACCTTTATAAAATGCCCTAAACTCTTAAGGAAAGTCTCCTCAAAGAGTCAAGGTACCTAATGAAGGCTAGTACCCTATATGTTCCTAAGTTTAGGCCCGTGATTGTGTTATGCTGCCCGAATAGCAGTGTTGATCCGTAAGCCTTAGGAGAAGATATGAGGTGTGGGTTTTATGTCCATATCCTTTGGATAGAAGGTATTGGCCTACGATAAGATTGAGGTTTAAGCTGTAAGAATTTTTGATAAAGTTCGAGATGTGGGCTTTAGGCCCATTTTCATAGGGTAGAATGTGAGAGTGTTTGGAGTGAGATCAATGTGTGGGCCTTGGGCCTACATTCTGGTGAGCATGTAGTCTGTCGTCCGTTCAATCCTTTTTCCATTGGAAGCTTTCAGTTGATTCGAACCTTTTCTCGTTTCTTTTCCCAGCATTCTGGCTTGGCATTGTGATTCTAGTAGTCGACTAATTAGCTTGAAAGGTTCATCTGTTGATTCGGAGATGTCTAGTCACGAGGATGGTACCCCTATTGTTGCTGAGGCTAATGAGATGACGATTGATGAGAAGATTGATGCACTCTTAAAAGTAGTCCAAGAACTGATCCATCAGAAAGGAGAAGGGGACATGGTGCGAGCCCACATCAATCCCTTGTTTGATAGTGTGTTTGAAGAGGAATGTTCCCTTAAGCCCAGGTGGTTACTGATCCCACTAAATCTGGTATGGAGTTCGTTCAGCCCGTTGATCTGGATAAGGAGCCCAAACTCAAAATCCCTGCCTGCTTTTCCCCTGAGCCTCTATTGTTGAGTAGTAAGGTGGAAGCCCTGGAAAAAGCCATGAGAGGTATCAGAAAGTCTGACGATTTGGTGGACATGTCATCATTATCCCTATTCCCTAAGACCCGTATGCCTACTTATTTTAGGATGCCTAAGTTGGAAAAATTTGATGGGTTGCCCCAAGACCCATTTGAAGATGTATGTGAGAGCTATGCAGCCACGAGGGGCTGATGATGATCTGTTAGCCCAAATATTCCATGAGACACTGGCAGGGTCCTCTCTAAAGTGGTTTCTGTCGCTTGATGAGTCGAGAATGAAAACCTTGGAGGATGTATGCACTGAGTGAAAGGATCTGTGAATAAAAGCCATGGATTCGCAGCGGAAGTAGAAAAACAAAACTTTTTCTTTTATTAAAATCAATCCATGTTCACAAACCTTCAAGAATCGATTCAAGCATGGGGGTCATGTATATAAAAACACATATAATCAAGAATGAATATTTAAACAACATTACCTTACTTGATTGTGTTTTCGATGTAGCTTTCCTTCGAGTTTCAAACAGATGAAACCTCCAAAGCGTATCCACACGAGAGTAAAATTCCCTAGAACCTCCTAGTCTTCCACAACACTTGTGAGCAAGCTAGCATGGAGAGGGAGAGGAGAGAGAGAATTCGGCCAAGGGGTTTCCCATAACCCTAGAATGTGAAGACACTCATATTTATAGACTTTCTCCTCTTTAAGGGGTGTTTGGTTACTAGTGCTAGTATGGCCAAACATATTTGAATAGAGTAATCCTATTCTTGGTTAGTTTTGACTTTTTAATTAATTAACCTTTAATAATTAAAATCAAATATAACTCAAAGACAGGATTCCCCTCCCACAGGTTTAAGAAACTCACTTACTTTCTATTGTGTGTGACCCTTTGGGTTCACCCTAACCTAGCAGTGGACATGGACATCTCTATGTCTTCTAAAAATAGAAACTTTCTATTTTAAGGTTCAATTGGAACGATTCCAAT
>JAESVK010000144.1:465246-497292 GCA_017140935.1 Hamamelis virginiana | reverse complement strand
CTCAATATACCCTTTAGGATTGGTTTTAGGGCATACTTCCAACAATCCCTTTATTAAGTCAAAGGCCTTTTGATGCTCCGATTCCCATCTAAAATCTTCCAACGCCCGTAACTTGAGTAACGGCGTAAAAGTGGAGATCTTACCTGAAATATAAGAGATAAATCTACGTAAAAAGTTAATCTGCCCTAAATATCTTTGTAAATCGGTCTTATTAGACGGAGGTCTAGCCTCTTGAATTGCTCGAGCTTTGTTCATGTCTATTTCAATGCCTCGTTGGTGCACAAGAAAGCCCAGAAAATTCTCGGCCTTCACATCAAAGGCACATTTGGCTGGATTCATTTTTAATCTGTATTTCCGCATTCTTTCAAAGGCTTTTCTTAAATCCGCCAAATGATTTTCGACCTCTTTTGATTTGACAACAATAGCATCAATGTAAACCTCTATTATTTTCCCAATTAGATCGTGAAAAATCACGTTCATTGCCTGTTGGTACGTTGCACCAGCATTTCGTAATCCAAAGGGCATCATTATCCAAGCGAACATACCAATTGCCCCTGGACACCTAAATGCAGTCTTATGAACATCATCTTCGCTTATAAAGATTTGATTGTAACCTGAATGACCATCCATAAGATAAAGTATTTTATGGTTACCAACCCGGTCTACAAGCACATCCGCAACAGGCATGGGATATTCATCTTTGGGTGTTGCTAGGTTTAAATTTCTAAAGTCTACACAAACATGCAATTTACCATTCTTTTTAAGCACAAGTACAATATTTGAAATCCATTCCACATAACTTATAGGTTTGATAAACCCGACCTTCAGAAGCCTTTCGATCTCCTCCTTGATTTTGTCTGTCACCTCTTGAGTCATGCACCTTGGAGGTTGTTTGTGTGGTTTGAATCCTGTCTTCGTCGGTAATCGGTGCTCAACAACTTTTTGATCTAAACCCGGCATCTCATGGTAATTCCATGCGAAACAATCACGGTATTCTTTCAAAAGAGAGACCAACTCCTTCTTGAAATCTTCATTTAGCAAGTCACTGATGAATGTAGGTCTTTTGTCATCTTCATCACCTAGATTAACCTCTAACAATGGATCTTGAACATCTGCTTTGAGGTCTTCCATATTTGCTGGTGCAGGTTGGAGGTCATCAATACCAAAACTGTCATGATCCCCGACCTCAATATCTTCTTCTAAAATATACACGGCCTCTGCAACATGATAAAGTCCTTCAAACTTGGCGTAGTCACTTAACTTCTAGGAAAGCTCCACCATAATCTTCCCCATATTCCCTTCTTTCGAGAGTTCATCCATTAAACTTCTTCCACGATTGGAATGGATCCAATCGCGACCCAATAATGCGTTGTAAGAAGAGGATGTATCAACTACAAATAAGCAGCCATACACTCTGAGGTCTCAGATGTCGGGCAAGCCAGTTGAGTGTCCGTCTTTGCATTGGTACCTGTTTCAACTGCACTATCTAAAATTGAGAATAAACCATGAGTTTCTTCAGTCTTAGCATTTCTTTTGGTCATAACCCTCAGCACTTGTCTTTTATCACCAGCAATTGAGATTTTTAAGGTCTGGTCACCAGTCCCAACGTTAGAACTCTGGGCTTTGTCAGAAACATGTCTCTCTTCAGCCCTTCGCAGTTGTAAACGCCTCTTCTGAGTTCTAGTCAGTGGTGCTGGAAATTTTGGATGTTGAAGCCGAGTCTAAACCCCAGGTTTGGTTATTGGAGGCCTCAATGTTTTCAGTCTTTGGGACTGAGTAACCTCTAGTTTTGACGTAGCTTCATTTTGGAAGAAAGGTTTTGGTCTTCATTCCCACCTGTTCCGAGGTTGAAAGTCAGGTCGGAATATTGACATGAACCTTGGCTGGTGCATTGGCTGTCTCCCTAGTATCCTGGTCTGTTGCCATGCAGGTCTGCCAAACTGTGGGCTCGGGAACCTCTGAATTTGATGCTGCAGTGATTACAGAAATTCCAAATTGGTTAAGCCCTCAAATCTCGAAAGTTTTGTTGGTCAAAACGATACATAGGTCGCTGTCCCATCCTAGGCCTCCGAATAAAAGGTCTGGCATGCATTTCTTCATTCTTAGGCTGTGATCCCAAAAATCTGAGATCAGTTGTGGCTACTGCAATTTCTGCAACAGGAAAGGGATCAGTGTCGACCGCCATGGCCTCTTTTTCTTTTTCTGGGAATTTCAAAAGGCCGTGGTCTATACAACCCTGCAATACATGGCGAAATAAAACATAATCATTAGTACCATGTTTATTAGATGCATGCCATTTACAATAATCTTCTCCATCACGCGAGGATGGTTTATGGCCATCTAATAATCTTATGAATTTCACGGCCAGTAAGTGATCAAAGATCTCCGAGGCCTTTGTGATATCAAATGAAAACTTCTTAGCTGTATCCATCATATTTTTCCTTCTGGTTGGGTCAACCGGGACCTCAACGTCTTTTCTAACCAAAGATTTACAAACAATAGGTATATTACCGATTACCTCAGCTAAATCAATCTCAACATTTGGATCTCGAAAGTAGGTCCCATAGGTGGAGGATGACTTTTGTGTTTCTTCTTTTAATAATCTTTCATATCTAGCCGCACATGCCGATAGCTCAAACAAGTCATCAAACTCCATACCTTCAAACTTTTTTCTTAACTCTAGGCCTAGACCGTTTTGAGCCAATTTCACGAACTCTGGCTCAGGTAAGAAAACGGTACACCTATTCCTAGCCTTCTTAAATCTGCTAATGTATTGCTCAGCTGGTTTGCCAGATAATTGCCTGAGCAATGAGAGGTCTGCCATTGTAACCTCGGGTTCTTATCTATAGAATTGATTATGAAATTTTTCTTCCATCTGCCGCCAATTTAAAACTGAGTTAGGCGGCAGACTAATGTACCATGTAAATGCAACTCCAGTTAAAGAATTGCCAAATAGCCTCAGTCTTAAATTCTCATTAACTGAGGCATCATTGCACTGAATAGTAAAACGGCCTATGTGCTCAACAGTAGATTGGCTGCCTTCTCTAGTAAATAAAGTAAAATCAGGTACTTTATAACCCCTAGGAAACTCATTATTCCTATCAATCCATTCTGGGTAGGGTTTCTGATACACAGGTATAGTCATTCCCCTATGTGTTGTTTGGCCTAAGCATTCCTGGACTAAGGCCATTAATTCATTCCAATCAGCCGGAATATAGCTGGGATTGTCACCTGAAGGTTGGGTTCTAGCTTGTCGGTCTTGAGATAAGACTGGGGATATATATGTCTTACTTGACGGCCTCCCATTTTATATGAGAATACCAGTCTTGAGAATTAGGTCTGAACCTATCATCATCTTCATATGGCAAGCCATTAACATTTCCTTGTGTAAAACAAGTCTTGGAGGCCTGCCCCCCGAGTGTTTGAGTTCTCATCGGTAGTTTACCAACAAGTTTGGCCAGTAGGTCGGAACTAGAAGCTCCTAAAGTCATTTTCTGACTATTATCTCCATTCCTAAGTGGTGGTGGGACATATGGTCGCTCATCCTCAAACACATTGACTGATTGACTAGTATGGCTCAAGTGTTTCAAGCCATTCTTTTCACTATTGATATTCTGACCAGCGGATTCATTTTCCACGGTCTGGTCTTTGTTCAGAGAGAGGTCTCTGGATTTCTCAGTTGGCTGGTTAGATTTTAATAAGTCTGAATTTTCAAGACCATAACTAGACTGTGAATTGGCAGGTTTTAACGAAATTTCTTCCTGTCTTTGAGAATTTGTCCCAAGTGATTGAGCAATTTTCTCACAGATTTGGTCTGACATCTTTTCCATTTTGCCGACTAAGGTTTCTTGAAGAACGACTTGACGCTCTTCCATATTGACCATGAGGTCTCGTACAGCTTGTACCATGTAGGTTGGAACCTCTTGCATGACCTTCATCAGGTATGTTATAGTGACATCATCCCCTTGGGATCGCTCAG
This sequence comes from Hamamelis virginiana, assembly GCA_017140935.1. NCBI lineage: Eukaryota > Viridiplantae > Streptophyta > Magnoliopsida > Saxifragales > Hamamelidaceae > Hamamelis > Hamamelis virginiana. The sequence goes on along the minus strand of JAESVK010000144.1, from coordinate 493,313 downwards.
TGCGCGATTCCCCGGTGTAGGTTAGATTAGCTTCTTTACTCATTGACCTAGTGACTCTCTGTGATATTCAATTATGGTCTGTTTAGGTCCCACCGGGCGTGCCAAAATGGTGTTCGGCTAAAAATCTCTTGTCACGTGAAGTGTGTGTGCGCGGGCGTGCCAGGACTAATTAAAGTCCAGAGATCGTTTGAACACGACCCCAAGCACCTAACTAGGCAACTGAAACTTAAGATCGGGGATCTCAAGGCCTAGAAGGTCACTATTTTTACGATCAGACGATTGGATGGAAGTCAGGGGTTCTACTTCCTATGGGTCTCGGAATAGGATGTACAAAACAAGAAATCAACAATGTCAAATGAGAAAGAAACATATATTGAAATTAAACTGAAAAGAAATAGCATTGAATTAAAAAAAATGATGTACTTATAATAGACAAACTTACCGAAATTGATGAATCCATAACTGAATGCTTGAAATGAAAGTTGCCGAATTGTAAATGACTAAACACAATGCTAAAAACGAAAATGGATTTGAAAACTGAGACAAGAAAGCTTGAAAACTAAAAATTGAAAGACTCGATGCTTGTAGTTGATTGTAGAAGTTGTTGGGGGTTCGAAATGCTGCATTTCACCTTCATTTTATAACTCCATGGCTGGAATAACTGCTCCTAGCCTCCATGATCAGAGACGGTTGTTGCTCTATTTCCTTAGTCGTGATTTGATCCATGACCTTCGATGGTGGAGAATGTGGCTTTGTGGCCTTCTTCTTGAATGTGGTCTCCTATTATGGCTAGAACTCTTCAGCCATTATCTCTAAATAACCACCCATTTATTTAATCTCCTCTAACGTTTTGCCACGTGTCCCATTATTATCTTCATCTTAATTTAATCTCTAATCAGCTTAAATCTCTGCCACGTTTAAAATTCTAAACTTCATCTTCCATTTGAATGACAAATTAGCCACGTGTCTGATTCTTCTTGATCTTTTTAGCTAGCTCTTATACATAACAAATTCTCCTATTCTTATGCTAGCTGAATTCTCAAACCCTCTTCCACGTGGCCAATCTTTATTGGTCGGTAAAATTTAGCGTGAACAGTCGGACCACTGTAATTTTTATTAGACATGACATATATAAGTAGATTGTCTAATCCAATGGTCAACTTTTTAAAATACTTTATCATAATTTATTCCAATTGTCTAATCACATTTTAAAAAATTATTCCAAAAAAATATTTTAAATGAATCGTAACCCTCTATTTATTATCAAGAGAGAATTCATTAAAAAGTATAAGATTCTATTATCTGTTACATCACTTGGGATACACTTTTGAGATATATTGTCATTTTTATTTTTTATTTTTTAGGGAAGATGTGTTGAGTTCTAGTAGTGAGCACAGAAAAATATATCAATATCCATTCGATAATATTAAAGAAAACTTGGAATAAGAGTAGGTTTCTATAAAAAAAAAAAAAAAACTTTTGGTACGTACACGCCATTCTCATGAGGAGCCACGAGTTCACTTGGATCTCTATAGTTTGCTAGGTTGTGAGACTCTTGTCGGTGATAGAGACAATGTCGATCTTCCTATCATTTTCCTTAATTTCTCTGTATAAATGCTCATTTCATATATAAGTCATTTGGACCTTTTTTTGGGGTCTTAGAATTTTCTCAAGAAGGAAAAACATGTATTTTCCTAACAATGTTTAACGAACCAAACACGCTAAGCGTAAGAGAAGGGAAGCTGGGCGCTTTTTGCATGGTTCAGCAGCCAATCGGTCAAGCCCACCGTCGTCCACCGAATGCCAAAGGATGTGAGAGAGAATTATACTATTAAACTTAATAATTTAATTATTAATCACTTCTTTCAGATAATCTGAACACAGTAAGGATCTCTTTTCTCTAAAAAATAAAATAATAACGTGGTCCTCTTCGGTGCATAAAAATCTGTGAACTTAGATACAGACACCACATGTCATGACTTCTTTTGTTGAGACCAGATTTCTTTGGTGCTCTCACTATTTACCAGAATATTCTCCAAATATTGCCACCTTAATTACTTACTGCCACGTGTTCCATCTCAATTTTCTCACACATTACACATGGCTTTTGTTACTCTCTCTCACATGCAATGTCTTGTCTTGCCACCTGTGACTTAAAATAAATGAATCTTCTCTGACTTAACTAATAATGGAATCTGACCCGCTCGTAGAGCCACCTCGACTTGTTCAGAAATTCTGAAACTCATATCACAATAAATTTAACTTTTTACTGCTATTTTATTTTTAAAATACACTCCACTTTCTCAGTATATATACTGTCTTTAATTAAAATCTAATATGATTTTTTCAACTAAAATACACTCCATATTCTGAGTATATATACTTCTTTAATTATATATATATATATATATATATAACAAGCATGTTATGTTGTGTAACGTCATGCATATGTCCCTGATCCGTATTATGCAATAAATATAAATATATTCAATGTATAATAAAGTGCCAACATCCCTGGTACCTAAGTTAAGTATAAATAAATTAAAGCTCCAAAAACAAATGTCCAACCGATGAGCACTGATGAGCAACAACTACCTATTCCTCAAAAGCAATGTCCAGAAGATTACCCAACCAAATACTGTAGGAAATACACCCCGCTCTATAGATCTTGCTCTACTACTCTGTGAATTTACTGTATGAAAGACAGCTGTGAGCGTTTGAATGCTCAGTAGGAATATAATTACCAACTAACAATGATAAGAAAAATACATATAATCATTTATAAGGGTTTGTAAACATATATATGGTTTTCAAGATATACAAGTATTCACGAAAGATATGTCAAGAATTCACAATATAAATAATATCTAATCTTATGAGTCAGCCAATATATTTTTTAATACGTTTGGTATGAGAGTAGTCTTAACCAGTACCAAAAGAGGAGTAGTTTCAACTATTTTTCTAATCATCACATAACTCAATCATATTCATTCCAATCATAACATAACCATCAATATTTCGTGGCATAACAATCATCACATCATAAAGCAAGATGACATTCTTGTATGATCAAACCACATAGAATTCATGTAAATAATATGATATATACATCAAGGGTTTATAAGCACAAATTTTCAAGTTTAAAACATGGGCATCAGCCCCAAAATATCATCATTAGCGCTAGTAAGAATATAAATATTCCTATATCAAAATTAGATCTCCTCCCAAGATTAAATGCAAATACAATAGCTATGTAGCGTAATGATCCTGCCAAGGACTTCCCAAATCTGAAAGAAATGATAAATGGAACACATATCAACTTACATTTCCCATTTAGATCAAACCAGACTTAATACCAAACCTTGGTATTCCCAAAGTCCCGGCCTTAGTATTATGGTTCCAAGAAGAGTCCTAAGGGAAAATGGTAAAAGAGATAATTGAGGAAAGAGAAGAAAAGAAGGTATATTGATAGATTTCCAGCCATTAATGTCCTATTACCGATAATGCACATGTGCATTATCGATAATGACACATTGCTATGCTATCCCATTGAAAACCATTACCTATAATGGGCATATCCTCTATCGATAATGCTCCATTACCGATAATGCACTAGTGCATTATCGGTAATGACACATTGCTGCCAAACCCCGAAGAAGTGTGCATTATCGGTACTGACACTTTGCTGCCAAACCCCGATGAAGTGCATTACCAATAATGCATGCACTCCTACATTATCAATAATGGCTACCCAGAAAGCTTGATCGAGTTCATGCAACAATGGTGTCCAAGCCATCCCATAACCCATAAAGACTCACAAACCTCAAGATCTCAACTCCAAACTTTAGATCCATCATATAACCACCTATAGAACATCAGATCTAACTAATTTACAAAGATCACATGGTCAGATCACAAAATCAACCATGATTTTCACTTTCAAAACCCATAAAACCCATATCAACCCACATTATCAAAACCAACACCAAAACCCTCAACAAAAGCCTCATATCCCACTCAAACCATGCAAATCCAACCACCAACCCCAAACTACAACCAATAATCCTCCAAATATCCAAACTTTGCAACCCAAAACCCACAAAATGGGTTTGAAAAAGAAAATGAAGAGGATGAAGGAGATAACAAGATTAGCCGAGCTTACCTCCACCGACGACACGACGGTGTGCTCTAGCGAATCCTCCAGTGAGCTTCCCTTTCTCTCTCTCTTGGCCTCACTCTTCCACTCTTGCTTGCCTTTGTTGAAAATGGAAGGGAAGAGTGGGGTTGGGTATTTAAAACACTTGGGAGACATATGGGGCATTTTCCAAATTGTTTTGTGATTTTTTTTTTTAAATACTATTAAAATATTCGATAAATAGAAAATAAAAATTTGGTTTTCACAATCTTCACTCCAAACCTCTCTTAATTTCCACTAAATAGACATGGATGCAATGTTTTCTTGTACTCGAATTCAAAATATTTCTTGTAAATGTACAGATGCATACAATTAGACCATTAAACCATTAACTAATAATTTTTTTTTAATACAACCATTTAGAAATTTATTAATAGATTAGTTAGTACATTTATATTTATGTCTTATTTTTATACAAATTAAATATCTGTTTTTTTATTTAAAAAAATATTAGTTACAATAAAATAAACTCATTTGATTAAAATTTTATTATTTTCCAAACAACAGCTAAGCCTGCTTTAATGGATCTAACACATGAGCGATCGAGTCCGATCAAGAAAGACCGAGTACCAACCAAGTTTCTCCCGCGTTACCGCCAGCTGTGAGGCCGTGGATTCTGTGATTGCGTATAAATAATGTAGAATTATAGCCCATATATATTATTTATAATACTCCGTAATATAGAGTGAGAGTGTGTACATATAGAGAGAGAAAGTGGAGAGAGAGAGACACACACGAAAATAGAAGGAATTGTGCTTTCTCTCAGTTTCAAAGCTCATAGAAATTCCTGAAGTAGAGAGAGAGAGAGAAAGCAAAACCCAAAAACAAATCAAAAGAATGATAGGAGGAATTATTATTATTAATCTTTGTTTCCCCATTCATAGAAACAACTTTATCCCAATCTCCTTCATTTGATCCGCCATTTTCGTTGATTCAATTATCAGTAAAAGATCAATCCAATGGCAAAGACGGGCGTGTTCGAGGCCGATCCAACGGTGGTGGTGAAGGCGACGGAGCTCAAGAAGGAACTGCAGAGACTGGTAAAAGCAATCGTTGATGAAGAGGATTATAATACAGAGACCGTCGATCAAGCTAGAGAGATATTGTGTGTGTTGAAGGATTTGAAGTTGAAGAAGAGATCGCTGTCGTTTAGACACCATCACCAGTCTCTGGCTTGTCCTGATGAGTTTCGATGCCCGCTTTCTAGAGAACTCATGAGAGATCCTGTTATTGTGGCTACGGGACAGGTGAGAGTGAGAATTATGTTTTCTGTTTGGTTGGTGAGAAAATGTGGGGAATCGAAAAGAAACAAAGATTTTGAATTTTGGATGTTTTGATACTACTTGGAGAGACTGCGAAAACCCAAATGCGTTTTTTATTTTTAGGGTAATTTGAGTATTTGGATCGATTAATTTGGAACCAAAACAACATAAGACATTCGACTTGAAATTTAATTTTTCTCTCTTTTTTTCCTTCAATTTTCCTGGCAACCAGAGGGTAAGTTTGTTGTCGTTTTTTTTAAAAAAAAAAATTATATAGGGATTGTTAATTTTTCAGTTGAATTCTGCCTTGTTTTTGTTTGGTTACTGAGAATATGTGGGGAAACAAAATTAAATAAAATTGCAGAAGTAACCTGAAAAAACAAGAATCTCCTCTCAAGTGAATTTTCAAAATCAGTTGAGAATAATACCGCTTTGCTTAAATGAGGTGAATTTTTCATTTTATAAGAACCAAAACAACATGAACAATTAAATTCAAAATCTCATTTTTTTTAAAAAAAAAACAAACAAATAAAAATCTTTTTCCTCAGTTTCTCAGCGAAGAAACTGAGCTTTTTAAAATTTATTTTTTGGGGGGTGAGGGGTTGTTTGATATGTGATGAACTGTGATTTTTTTTTTTAATTTTATTATTATTTTGTGTGTGTGTGTGTGTGTGTGTGTGTGTGCGTGAATTCCCGTTTTGGTACAAAATTTATTACCAATGCAGGAAACTCTGATTCTGGTGTTTGGTGAGAGTTGAAGTACAATGAATGTTTGTATTGTAATTCTGGAATTAGAATCTAAAGTAGCAATTGTTTGATTGGGTAAAATTTTCCATATATGTGTTGGTGATTTCTATGAAGATCAAAATGTTAAAGGATGGTGTTCAAAAGGAAGACAATAAAAATAAAAACATTTTGTCAAGAATTTTACTTTCCTCGAATTATTTCTGGTAGATATTTTACATTCTCTCATACAAAGAATTGATTATGCTGTAGAGTTATGTATCATTTGCTACTGTTTTATCTGTTTTAATTTTGAATGAAATTCAATGACTGGAAATGCTGCACTTTTATATTTTCTTCTCATCCTCTGTTAATAATCCGTAATTCTTGGTCCCTGAAGTTCTTTGCGTCTTCTATTTGTTTCTGTTGTGCAGACTTATGGTAGACCTTTCATCCATTGTATCATTTGCTACTGTTTGTTGATAGATTCATATCTGTTTTAATTTTGATTGAAATTCAATGATTGGGAATGCTTCACTTTTATCCTCTGTTAATAATCCTTGGTCCATGAACTTCTTTCTGACTTTGATTTGTTATTTATTTGTTTCTATTGTGCAGACTTATGATAGACCCTTCATCCAAAAATGGCTAAAAGCAGGCCAGCGGACATGCCCACGAACCCAACAAGTCCTCTCACACACAATCCTTACTCCCAATCAATTGATTCGAGAAATGATATCGCAATGGTGCAAGGGTAAGGGGATCGAATTGTCTGACCCTAAACACTACACCGATGAGGATGGGATAACGGAAGGAGACAGAGACCATTTTCTCTCTCTTCTTGAGAGGATGTCTTTGACGCCTTCTGATCAGAAAGCAGCAGCAAAGGAGCTTCGGATGTTGACAAAAAAGATGCCTTCGTTCCGGGCACTATTTGGCGAGTCTCTTGATGCCATCCCTCAATTGCTCAATCCACTCTCTCAAAGCAAGTCTGAGAGTGGAATTCATCCTGATCTCCAAGAAGACGTGATCACGACATTGTTAAATCTTTCAATCTATGACAACAACAAGAAGCTCGTTGCTGAAACCCCAATGGTAATTCCTCTTCTTATGGATGCGCTGAGGTCTGGAACCATTGAAACAAGGAGTAATGCCGCTGCAGCCCTTTTCACATTATCGGCTGTTGATTCCAATAAGGAGCTTATTGGGAAATCCGGTGCCCTGAAACCCCTCATTGATCTTTTAGAAGAGGGGCACCCTTTAGCTATGAAAGATGTTGCTTCGGCTATTTTTAACCTATGTATTACCCATGAGAACAAAGCGAGAGCTGTTCGGGATGGTGCAGTGAGGGTACTTTTGAAGAAGATTATGAACCGTACGCACGTTGATGAGTTATTGGCTATCCTTGCAATGCTTTCAAGCCATCAAAAGGCTATCGAGGAACTGGGAGAACTTGGTGCCGTTCCTTGCTTGCTTAGCATCATTCGGGAGAGTTCTTGTGGTCGCAACCAGGAGAATGGTATTGCAATCCTCCACACTATCTGTTTGAATGATCGAACAAAGTGGAAGGAAATGAGGGAAGAGGAGAATAGCTATGGAACAATCTCTAAGCTTGCTCAAAATGGGACTATGAGGGCCAAGAGGAAGGCTAATGGCATTCTGGAGAGACTGAACAGGGCTGTTAATATCACACATACTGCATGATGAATAAAATCTCTTATGCAGCATTCCCTAGTACACCATTTGTAAATTCCACCACCTCTTACACTTCGGTCGTTCATGACGACTCGGGTGTCCTGTGGTCATTCTCAATCACCATTCTGTAGATTCTATTTCTTTACCAAAGTTCCAGTCTCAGGTTTGTGAGTTATAGTTGCTGTGAATAATTACTACGGGAGCTTTATTTATAAGATTCTCTCTTTATATTGTCCAAAATTTCATATGCATGACCCTTGAGTTTTACTTGAAGAACAAATGGCAGCCCTCTTATACTTTTTTGAGTTTAATTGTGCATGCATGACCCCATTTCAAATGCTTTCATCTGACAAGAAAGGAACTGAAGTTTGGTAGCAAAGAGCATAAACAGAGATATGGGCAGTTCTGATCTAGTCAGCAAATGCTTATATATCTTATGTAAGAATGAAGCTAGTAGATAATTGTGATATGCATATTTTGAAAAACTGACCATTGGATTAGATATTCATCTTATGGATGTCATGCATGACAAAAATCAAGATAATCCAATATAAACATCTCAAAATATAGATTAGAAAAACTTTGACCGCTGAAAACTGTCCCATATTTTCTCAATGACATTTTTGAGAAACCAACCGTTGAATCACTGTGATTTTTGGCATGCATGACATACATAAGTATAATCTCTAATCCAATGAAAACATGTATCGCACAATTATCTACTAGTTTCATGCTTATATAAACTTATATAAACATATGCTGACTGGATCATTTCTTCACTATCCCTGATAACCCCACCACCAACTCCATCTTTTAGTTACCAAATTGGAAATCCAAATTGAATTTAACTTGATATTTCATTTCTCTTCTATTTTTGTCCTTCACTTGGGCTCATTTGTTGTACATCCTGAATTTTAATTAAAAGTAGCTGGGGGTTGGCTCTTGTTTGCTGGAACCATTTCCTTTCCTACTCTTACTTGAGTTTTACTATTACTGAAAAAAATTCTGGCTCGAGAATAGAGCCAAACCCTTGTTGGCTTGTTATCACCATAAATGATTCTTGAATGAATGGATGAATGGTTGAGATAAGGAAGGCTTTGAAATGCCACGAGAACTATGTGCTCCCATTGAATGGTACTCTTGATTCCTGTTGATTGTGGTCCATCCAAGATGCTGCACTGTCCCCACCCTTTTTGGTAAAAAAGTCTTCATTTCAACAGTTACCACTAAACTTTATTCTGTCGGTTACCATACTCTACTTTAATTTTGTTTTATATTACTATACTATTAATCTTTTGGGCACTGCTATATATATCCATGCTAATTTTGCCCTCTTTCAACATCATCTGTTTCAACCAGACACTTGTTATAACGTACGGGTTACGATAGAGACTTTGGTTTAGAAAGAAAGTTGTATTCGAGAAAGACACCAATTAGAATGGCCTTCAAAATTCAACAATGTAATTTTTTCTCATCAAGTGGAAGTTTTTTATATCAAATTTGTCGGTGATTTTCTCCATCTCTAGAAACTGGATTTATAGCGCTCCCTCTTTTCTTAAACTCTCTCAGTTCTGATGAAGGCGGGATTTAAATTCAGATCTCTAATACAACTACTAATAGACTTTACTAGCTGACTAGTCAACTACTTCAATTTCAATTTAAGGTCCGATTGCATTAGTTTTTTTTCAAAGTCACTTTTGAAGTTTAAAAATCCACTTAATCGATTCGAGGGGTGATAGGATGGATGACTAAATTTTTATAGTACAAGTGATTGTGACAAAAGTTAGAAGGCTCCAACTTTTGCCAATTGCACTTCAAATATAAAAATTTTAATACGTGAAAACATGGCTTGAACATAACTTTAAAGAGGAATGTGAAGGAATAATTCTCTAAAAATAATTCTAGAAAAAACTAATGAAAACAGGTCCTTAGACCCTCAACCATAATAGGTTTAAGATAACACATGTTAGTGAAAAAAAATATATATTATTTTTATTTTTATATTTATATTTTTCTTCCCTAACATGATTTTTTTTATTTTTAGTGAGTGGTCCTAAAATGAATAATGAGAAGACTGTCTTATCCCTAATTTGAATGGCGACTAAAATTACAAGTAGGGATTAAAATGAATTTTCCAATACATAGTACATGGACTAGGCATTGATATTTCGTTTTCAGGGGTGGAGTTGATAATGAACGAGGATAACCCTAGCTAGTAAATTGTCTGGTACATACCATGGCTGATATCCAGACACGTGCACCCCTCGTGATTTTGGCAATATCAATGGGTGGCTTGTTCTTATTCTCCAATATCAGTTTGTAAGATGATAGAGATGTTTGTAAGATGATAGAGATGTTTGATATCCATAAATAATATCTTCTTTTGAGAGGGTTTTGTTTTGTGAATTAAATTAAATTAATTTCTTATTTTCGTTTTGTGTTTTCATGTGAATAAGGAATCAAGTCTGGCTTAGGCATCTTCAATAGTAATACTTATCAATTAAGTAAATATACAACATCACCTCTTGACAAATTCTAGGTTGGTGAAATATTTGGCATCATAATATTTGAAACTTGGGAGCCACTCTTGGAAATATAGTTCAGTACTGAATATGACAGTCAAATTATCAGAAAACTATTCCCAATTTTATATTTATTTATGTTAATTATTTTAATTTTAAATTAATTTTGGAAAACTAATGTGGCTGGTGATGTAATTTATCAAGTCAACCAATGTTTTTTAAAAAACCTCGCCTCAGGGCTCTCTCGGGGGCTCGCCTTGCCTCGCCTCGCCTCGCCTCGCCTCGCCTTGAGGCAGACAAAAAATGTCCGAGCCTTAAAAAATTAGGCAAGACTTCTCTTGGGCTTACATCTACGCTCAAACCTCTGGAGCTTTCGCTTAGCAGGAGTTTGATATATTAATATTAAAGGCAGAATTAATAGTTGTTAAAAGGTTAAAAAACTAATAAATTATTAATGGTTATTAATTAATATTAAGAGATAAAATCTAAAGATGAGTGATAAAAAAAATTAAAAATATAATAATTAACACCTTAGGATTTTTGCTTGAATTGGTAAAAGGTGACTCAACTTTGGTGAACAACATATATTTTCCACTTTCTCTAATTTTTTTTGTTGTATTTTTTTTTTTCAATGAACTATCTTGAATAAAATATATACTTTTCTATTTATCTTTCAAAAGAAAATTTATTATATTATACATTTCTTACTTTTAATATATATATATATATATATTTTATAAAATTTTAAAACTTGAAAGGCTTATGCCCCACTCTTCGGGACTTACGCTTCGATCCATAGAATGTAAAATGACTCATCCAACGTTTTGGCCTGAAAATTTTGATGTCAACTAAATAAATAAAATAAAATAAAATAAAATAAAGGGAATTCTATAAGGATATATGAAAAAAAAATTGAACAAAGAATGAAATTAATGAAATTTGACCTTGAGTTTAAGGTCACAAGCATCACAACAACTAAATGGGCAAGCATTAATTGATACAAAGGTTTAACTTGAGAATGAAATATGAAACATATTAAATGCATGAATTTATTGAGAATTCTTTAAATTTTGTGAAGTACATACTATATACATATCTGTTCACCACAAAAATAACCACCAATTGTGAGTTGCCATGTGATGTGGAAGTTGGTGTGTTAGTGGCTACTAACTATATTTTTAGTGGGCCACTAATTTAATTAGTGGGTGGTTAATTAAAGAAGTGGGCCATCAATCTAGTTAGTGGGAAGTTAATCAAGAAAGTGGCTAATTTAGTTTGTGGGTGGTTATGCCACATGTCAAGCAAGGATTAAGTCTAATTTGGTTATGTGAACCAGCCAACCTAGATCGGGAGGCCTCTCGTTCACTTTTGGGGGTCTTTTCTTGAGTGGATTGTGGATGATGTTTATCCGTCTCGATTTATCCTTCTCTATTATCCTTCTCTATTATCCACATTTATCCTTCTCTATTATCCACTCAAGATTGAGTTTTTGAAAAAGGATAAGAGTTTGTAAAAAACTAGGAGTCGCCACCTTATTTTTAGGGAACAAGAAAACCACAAAAAAGAGTTTTGTTTTCAATAAAACATTGTCTCCATATTTTGGAAAAGCATGGTCTTTGAATCAAAGTTGGATTCGGGGGCTAGGTTACGAAGTGGGAAGGTTCCAAGGAATTCCTTGTAGGCATCCACCTCGCCCTAATTAAAGGTCTCCTAATTAAGTTTGGGCTTTATCAAAATCTTTTCAAAACAATCCTAGCATATCTAATCAACCACAAAATATGAATAATAATATATAATAATAATAATCTATATAGTACAAAAGTATACACAATCCCAAGGATCTTAGGAGACTAGAAGTCAACCTAAGATTGGACTTGTGCCCTATTGACTGCCTACGTACCTTACCAATTTCTTGATAAAGATCAAAGTCCACGTAGTTCGATTACCCTAGGACTCTCCTATTGTAATAAACCACATAATCGTAGAGGTTCTATCTTATCTTGGACTCTAGCTTCGAGAGTTTGAGTTTGATCAAAACACTTGTTATGAGATATGGAATTTCATTCCATTTTGAATTCTTTCAAAAATCACTTTTTAGACTTGTTCTCAAAGTAGATTCCTAGGCAAAATAGAACTCTATTCTTATTGTAATTCTTACAACAAAGAAGAGTCCTAAGTGGGGTCAAGTGACCCCCCTAATCCTAGGGTTTCTATCTAATCCTAGGTTAGTCTAAATACCTAAAACACTAAAATATGCATGCTGGAAAATTCTGGAAAATAGGTCAAAAATGTAACCAAGTATGTGAACAATGCATGAAAATGTCCTAAATGCAATCTAGGTTAGCTATGGGAACCTAGGCATGTTTCTAAGTTAGTTTGGACCTTAAAAAATGAGTTTTAGTGCACTTTTAGGTCACTTTAAATCCATGGACAGATTTATATGCAACCAAAGAGTGGTTTAAAACCCAAAAAATAAAAGAATAAAAAAGAATGTAAATGACCTAATATGCAACCTAGTATGATATGCTAATTTATCCCATACAATATTCTTGAAAACAACACTTTATTCAAAGGAAATAAACACAAGGGTAGAGTCTTACCTTTTGCATGCTCCCTCGAATATAATTGATATTTTTAAGCACACTTTAAGAGATGAAAATAAACTAACCAACCTAATATGAACAATACAAATCCATCCTAAAAATACTAGCATGTGATTATTTTGCATAAACTAACCTAACATGATTACTAACCTAAAAGACTTAAACATGCATGAACCTAATCCTAAATATCCAATCCTAATATGGTATGACTAAAGAAGAATGGAAGAAGAGAAACATGCATACATATTATAAAAATAATTCTTAAAGAAACAATAAACTAGCCTATCATGCATACTAAAGAAATATGGAACCTAAACTATGCATGCTAACAATGAACTATATCCTATGCATGAATACTAACAATGAACTAAATCCTATGCATACTAAGAAAATAAAAACCTAACCTAGCATGATTAAAGAAGAAGAAGAAGAAGAAAAACAAAACTTTAAACTATAAGCTACTAACCTTTTTCTTTGCCTCCTTCCCTCTTGCTCCAAGCCTTCTCCTTAAGCTCCAAGGACCTCAAGGACTTTAAAACTTAAGCTAGAGTGCTATGGGGGAAGCTTGTGCAATTGCTCAAGCCTCTACTCTCCAAGCTAGCTCTCTAAAGCTTATTCTGTGTGTTAAAACTGATTTCAGGGCCCTCTAAATAGGGAGGCCTGAGTTTGATCAATGGCTGAGTTTAAATCTCTTAGGAGTGATCCAAGGGCTCAAAATCAGTCTTCCAAGGTGTTTGAACTCATCCCAAAGTCCCCATAGCCGAACTAAACACATGGCAGGGCTTAGAAGAGTCTTGGCAGGAAAAAAACTCTGAAATATGCAATTATTGGATAAAAAAGTGGACAACCATCCAACTTGGGACGGTTGGCCGTCCTTCATGAACGGTTGGCCATCCCTTGGTGGACGGTCATCCATCCCTCATGTCATTTTTGGCCTATGTGGGCCTATCTCAGCCCGTTTTAACCCGTCTCGGCTTTTTTCGGCTTTTCGGACCCGTTTTAAGTCCAAATTTGACGATTCAAGCACCGAAATGATCGTGATTCGATTCTCCATGTTTTAAGAAGTGTTTGAAGTGAAAATGCATTGACCAAGTGTGAACCAGCCAACCTGATCGGGAGGCCTCTCGTTCATTTTGGGGAGTGTTATCTTGAGTGGATTGTGGATGATGTTTATCCGTCTTGATTTACCCTTCTCTATTATCCACGTTTATCCTTCTCTATTATCCACTCAAGATTGGATTTTTGAAAAAGGATAAGAGTTTGTAAAAAACTGGGAGTTGCCACCTTATTTTTAGGGAATAAGGAAACCACAAAAAGAGTTTTATTTTCAAAAAATATTGACTCCATATTTTAAGGAAAAACTTGGTCTTCGAATCAAAGTTGGATTCGGGGGCTAGGTTACGAAGTGGGAAGGTTCCAATGAACTCCTTGTAGGCACCCACATCGCCCTAATTAAAGGTCTCCTAATTACTATTGGGCTTTATCAAAATTTTATCATATCAATCCTATTTATCTAATCAACCATTGAAAATAGTGTAGATAATACTAGATAATAGATAATAATAAAATAAAAAAGAAATCAAAGAAATCCTGAAGACCTTAGGAGACTAGAGTCATCCTAAGATTGGACTTGCACCCTATTGATTGCCTACGTATCTTACCAATTTCTTGATAAGGATCAAAGTCCACGTAGTTCAATTACCTTGGATTCTCCTATTGTAATGAACTACACTATCATTAGCATTCTATCTCATCCAAGACTCTATCTTCGAGAGTATAATTCATCAATTAATAGATTCTCAATGAAGTTAGAATTCTTTTTAAATCATAATTCTTATCCAATCACAACTCTTTTCAAAATGGGAATTCTATCCCGAATTAAATCCTTTCAAAAGGTGGAATTTCATTCCAAGTCAATTTCAAGAGTTCCAATTTCATTGGGATCCATTTAATGATGGATTGATTTTAGTAAAACATTAGTTTTGAAAATCCTCTCGAAAATAGGATCCTAAACTCACTAGAATCCTAATTTTAATGTAATTCTTACAACAAAGGGGAATCCTAGGTGGAGCCAAGTGGCTCCCCTAACCTAGAGTCCCTAACTACATCCTAAAGTAATCTAAACAACCTAAAATAGTAAAACAATGCATGCTGGAATTTCTGGAAAAAAAGATAAAAATGCATAAAAGATTATAAACAATGCATGAAAATGGCCTAAATGCAATCTAAGTTATCTATGGGAACCTAGGTATGTTTTTAAGTTGATTTAAGCCTAAAAAATGAGTTTTAATGCACTTTTAGGTCACTTTAAACCCATGGACAGATTTGAAAGTGATCAAAAAGTGTATTTAAAACCCTAAAAACAATGAATAAAAATAGTAAAAGAATGCACTAAATGCAACCTAATATGCATACTAAACTATCATCAAAACATAGTATTTAATCACAAGGGAAGGGACTTACTTTTGCATGCTCCCTCGAACATATTTTTATATATCAATCAAACATCCCAAATGATTAAAAATAAACTATGATGAGAGTAATATTAATACTAAACTTAGATAGATTAACAACCTAATATGAACAACACAAACCCATCCTAAAAAAATACTAGCATATGATTTATAAACTAACCTAACTTTATTACTAACTTAAAAGACTTAAACATGCATGAACTTAGTCCTAAATAACCAATCCTAATATGATATGACTAAAGAGGAATAGAAGAAGAGAAATATGCATATATATTAAAATAAACTAGCCTATCATGCATACTAATATGGAACCTAAACTAGGCATACTTACAATGAACTAAAGTCTAGACATATTAATAATGAACTAAACCCTATATATATCAAGGAAATAAAACCTAACCTAACATGATCATAAAAGAAGAAGAAGAACAAGAAGAAGAAAAGAAAACTGCAAAAAAACTTTAAACTACTAACCTCTTTATCTGCCTCCTTGCTTCAAGCCTTCTCCTCAAGCTCCAAGGACTCCAAGGACCTCAAGGACTCTAAAAGTTAAGCTAGAGTGCTATGGGGGAAGCTTGTGCAATTGTTCAAGCCTCTACTCTCTAAGCTAGCTCTCTAAAGCTTTTTCTGTGTTGAAACTGATTTCAGGGCCCTCTATTTATAGGGAGGCCTAAGTTTGATCAATGGATGAGTTTAAATCTCCTAGGAATGATTCAATGTCTCAAAACCAGCCTTCCAAGGTGTTCATACTCATCCAAAAGCCCCCATGGCCGAACTGGACACATGGCAAGGCTTGGAAGAGTCCTGGGCAGGTAAAAGACTGATTATTAGCAGTTACTGGGCGAGAGAATGGATGACCGTCCACCCTAGGGATGACCAACCATCCCCTAGGGATGGCCAACCGTTCGGGGAGGGATGGTCATCGATTCTTCAGCCCAAATTTGACCTATTTTGGGCATCTCTCGACCCGTCTCGACTGTTTTCGGCTTTTCGGGCCTGTTTCAAGTCCAAATTCGACGATTCAAGCGTCAAAACGATCGTGATTCGATTCTCCATGTTTCTAGAAGAGTTTGAAGTGAAAATGCATTGACCAAGGTCAAAGGTTTAGGGAAAATTCGGCCGATTAGCTGTTTAGGGCCTATCGGGCCCAAATTAGGGTTTTGACATTTGCTAACCGATTGCTTTCGAAATCATTTCTTCTTCTTGAAACAAGTTTTAAAATGTTTTAGGAAAGTGTTTTGAAGGCTTTAAAGACTTTGGTTTAATAAAAATATCAAATCCCGGTCGCTTCCAGTCGAAACCCTAATTTGGGCTTTGAAAGGGCCTTTCGAGCCTCAAGAGCCAATCATGAGCCAAAAAGCTCCACAGACCTTGCCACTGATCAACTTAGCTATCAAACACACTTTGAATATCTATGTCAAAGCCTTGAGACCATTCGAGACAAGATCGACAGTCATTCAGGGCTTTTGTGATTCAATTGACCAAACTGCCCTTCAGTCACAAAAGGCCTTACTTTCTGTCAAGCCTTGCTCGGAATGCCATGGAAATTTACAGGGATGCTCCTAGACTCTCTAAAAACCTAATGCAAAAAGAACTGACTCAATCTGACCTAAAAACACACATGTGATAATGACATCTATCTAATTACCCACAAGGGGTAAAACTGGGAACTTAGGGTTTTGACACCCTATTTCATTTCTAAACATAGGCAACCATTCATGACCATACTCATGGTCAAAAATGGATGTCTACACCAAAGTTAAAGGTTTAGGGAAAAGTCAACCGATTAGCTGTTTAAGGCATCTCGGGCTCAAATTAGGGTTTTGAAATTTGCTAATCAATTGCTTTCGAAATCATTTCTTCTTCTCGAAACAAGTTTTAAAATGTTTTAGGAAAGTGTTTTGAAGCCTTTGAAGGCTTTGGTTTGATAAAAATATCGAATCCCGGTCGCTTCCAGTCGAAACCATAATCTAGGCTTAAAAGGGTCTTTTGAGCATTAAGAGCCAATCATTAGCCAGAAGGCTCCACAGATCTTGCCATTGATCAACTTAGCTACCAAACACACTTTAAATATCTATGCCAAAGCCTCGAGACCATTCGAGACAAGATCGACAGTCATTCAGAGCTTTTGTGATTCAAAGGACAGCACTGCCCTTCAGTCACAAAAGGCCTTATTCTCTATCGGCTCAGAATGCCATGGAATTTTGCAGGGATATTTCTAGACTCTCTAAAAACCTAATGCAAAAAGAACCGACTCAATCTGACCTAAAAACCTACATGTGATAATGACCTCTATCTAACTACCCACAAGGGCAAAACTGGCAATTTAGGGTTTTGACACCATATTTTACCTCTAATCACAGGCAACCATTCATGACCAAACTCGTGATAAAAAATGGAGGTCTACAGGTTAGTGGGACATGTGGCAATTATTTAGGCATCATGTGGGAAGTTACAAAGTAGTGGAGCACTACTTCAAGAACACAAAGTGGGTGGAATGTGGCTGGCCAGACCTTAGCCGTGGCCTATATATCCCCCAATCCAAAGCATAAGTAGGGGACAACTCCAACTCCAAAAAATCAGCACAATGCTTCAATCCTTCTAGTAGAATTTTAGGCCTTTCTCTTAGCAAGCAAAGTTATTTTTAAGTTTATTTCAAGCATCCTTGTTGTCCCAAATTTATAACCCTAGAGAGGGGGTGAATAGGGTTTTTGGAAAACTTTTGCAAATAATTACCAATTAAAATTAAGTTTAATTAATTCCAACACAATCAAATATATATAAGTAATTAATTTAAACAAAAGTAAGGGATAGAGAGATTAAACACAAAGATTTAACGTGGTTCGGCTCGCCTATATCCACCCCTTAAGTATTCAGCTCGAGGATTCCTTAATCCACTAAGGATTACTCCTTCAAGGTGGAGAAACCTTTACACACAGTCTTCTTTATCCCAGGTGGAAGACTCTCACCAAAGCTCACAAAGAACTTGCTCAATGGCTCACAAAGAACCTTCTCAATGGCTCACAAAAAACCCACAGATGTGCTCACAAAGAACACTCACTAATGCTTACAAAGAACACTTCTTCAATCCTCACAAAGAACGCTTGGCCAATGCTCACAAATAGCAACTCTTCAATGCTCACTAAGAGCACTCACAAGATTTACAAATAGATGTGATTTGTATACAAATAGATGAGTAGATGAAATACAAATAAGCTCTCACTAATATCTCTCAAATAGATGAACTAGTTTGGTTTCAAGAGAGTATAATGAATCTTTGACTAATTTACACAAGAATAATGTAAACTATGTTGGCTTGAGTTTGTGTATAATCATTAATTGATTCATGACTTATTGAATGAGTATTTATAAGCCCAACAAAGAGTATAGTCGACTAGGTCAAAAATAGAGCCTTTAGAGGTCGGCAGAAACTAGCCGTTATGGCTTATTTTCGGGTAAACAATCGACTCCTTGATGGAGACGGTCGACTGTCTTGCACTAGAAAATCAAGACATAGCTTCTGTTTTAAATAGTCGACCAAGCAGCAGTGTACAAGGCAAAACAGCAGACCAAACAGTCAACTGTCTTGGGAAACAGTAGACTGTTTTGAGTGTAAAAACTCAAAACCAGTCAATTTAAAAAGCTACAACTTTGCCTTGTCAAGACCACTTGTTTCCACTGAATCTTGGCTTAGTTTCAAAAATTTTCTAAAAGATATTTAGGCCAAAACAAAGTGTAAAACATTTTGACTTTTGAGTCCATATAGCCCATTATGAGTATGAATCAATTTGGGACCAAAAGGTAATTTTCCAAGTTAGAACCTATGTTCTTTAAGTCATAGTCAATTTAGCCAATGTAGTTCATCCTAAAGAGAGATTTTTAAGAAAATCCTAAACACTCACACAAGAAAGAACTTAAAGTCTTCACAAAGGTTCTTCAAGTCTTGTACTTGGCTTGTGCTAGGCTTCATGATTAGATTGCATCAATGCAATTACTTTCTTCATGGACCTTAGTGAATGTACATCATATACATATTAATTCACAAGGTTTATTTGAAGTGCAAGAGCTTCATCTTCATGATGGCTGAGCTTTGATCTTCATTGAAGGCTTGACTTCATGAATCCTGTTTTCACATGATATATGCTAGATAGCAACTATAAGAGTTTTAGGATTGAATTCAAATAATCATAGTATAAGTATAACATTCAATAATATGTCCATTTGATAATGTCAAGAGATTCAATAAAGAACATATGCACTATATTAAATATTCATAGTACAATGTTTGTTATCATCAAAATCAATTATAAAAACAAAGGAGGAGGCCATAAGGCCAACAATCTCCCCCTTTTTGTTGATGACAAACACTGGGTATAATGTGCATATAAAATGAATCAATAGGGATTTGTAGCTCCCCCTAACAATATGCATAGGATATCAAAGAAATCAAATTTTTCTATTTTCAAGCATGTGCATATTTTAGGTAACAAATCCATGTATGATGAGGACTCATATTCATATAAGCATATTTCAACATATAGAATTTCCTTCATCATTACATATTCATTTTATTGTGCATATTGTACCAATACTATGCATATTTCTCCACAATTCTCCACTATGCATATTTCTCCCCCTTTGGCATTAACAAAAAGATGCCAAGAAATGAAATAAATAATATCAAACAATATAACAAGTTAAAGCATCAAGAGATATGCAAATGAGGATATCAAAGACAATATCAACTAAGCTTCCAAAAGGATTTGACTAAAAATCAAGTCAATGAGGTTATAGAATGACATTCAAGACATCAAAGATTTAGCACATGTCATAACCATGATCATTCATATGAAAGCTAATTGTTAATATCCATAAACAAAACAAACATCCATTTAAAACATCTAAATCAAAATTAAACAAAATCTAAGAGGGAGGAGGTTGTCTTAGATCCCGGATATTGAAGTGATGAAAGAGGGCTTGAAAGTTCGCATCAATGGCATCAAAACGAGCGGTATTTTCTCGATGCATCGCCTCATGTCTTTCCTCCAATCTATCCACACGACCTTGAAGGTTTTGGAAACCCTCCAAGAAAGCTGGAAGATAATACGAATTAGGTGCAGGCTGAGGTGCAGGTTGAGGTGGAGCCTCATCATGCATAGATGCATCCTCACCATCAGCTTCATCACTATCATAGTCTTCTTCCTCGTCACTTCCAGGTGCAAGACCCTCATGAACTTTATACCAAACACCATTGGCATCTTTATATATTTTCATAAGCTTGAAATTCTTCGCCAAATAGGTGTTATCCAGTTTTGGAAGTTGGCGTTCCACTCCTCTAAGATTAACATCAAAATACCGTAAAACTTTGGTAAGGGCCATTGCATAAGGAAGACCAGCTGTTTTCTTTCGTTGATGTTCAATGATGTGCTCCCGTATGATACATGGCAAATCTAATAGAGTGTGGGTATGTACACACCACATAACATAAACATCCATATATGTGACGGTATCATGGCTTCCTATTCTTGGCAAGATGTTATAAGTTATTATGTGATGGAGTACGCGAAATTCGATTAATAGGGAGTTAGCTTTTGGTAAAAATGTGTTCAAGATTTTGATCTCCCGTGATTAAACGAATGGCGCCTACAATATCAAAAGGTACGGGCCATTGTTTGACAGTGTATCTTATATTATCAATAACTCGAGGAAGATTGAAAATTGTGGCCAAAAGGTCAAGATCAAAATATATGATTTTGCCACATACGAGAGATTTGATTTCTCGTATATGTTGAATGTCCTCAAGGTTTGTATAAAAATGTTTTAAAAGATATGGATATACTGTATCATTTATGGCTAGAAAACTACTCCATTGCATAACATCAAAACATCACTTAAGATAAGGAAAATGATCATCAATGAAGAAAGTAGGCAAAGTCTTACCGAATGCAAGCTTACGCTTGTTGAAGTTCTCATTGAAGTTCTTTACACAGTTCGCAATGCGAAAATAATGAGGATCAAAGGCATTCTTGCAGTGAATTTCTTGTTCCGCTGCTTCATCAATCGCCCTACGCTTATCACATCTTACATATCTTGAAGAGGAAGCCATTTAGAGTTGATTTGGAGTGATTAAAATGGTAGAACAACAGTTGGGGTCGAAAAAGAAGAGAAAGCAGTCGACTCTTAGGATTTTAGAGAGAGAATGGGTAAAAACAAATAAAGACCAAGTGCCCTAGAAATATAAAAAAATCGAGCTAACAGTCGACTGTTTAGCTGAGACAGTCGACTCTTTAAAGAGACAGTCGACTGTTAGAGCAAATTTTCTGAAAAATTTAGCTACTGTCTGAGACAGTCGACCAGACAGTGGACTAAACAGTCAACTATTTGTCTCTGTTTTTCAAAAATAACATTTTCAAAAAGCTCAAAACAGGGTTTTGGCACTTGGTTTTTGTCAAAAAGGTTTGTACACAAGTTTAATTAGTAAAAATACATTTCAAACAAGTTTGAAAATATGTGTACATTATCATTTTATGAAAATCATATGAGATGTGTGCATAAGTACATAATGAATCGTATTTAGCATAAGATAAGCAAACACAAATATCCATATTGCATCAATTTAAATAGTTTATACACACCAAGAATTACTTTTCAAGTATATGATGCAAAAATGGCATGATAAATGCTTGAACTGAAAATACGATGTGCGATCTAATCCTAAGTGTAGAAATCCATCGGTCGTCAAGCAATAATACTAAGGGGGTCCCGTCATATCCACAGGGAGTGGCATTGGTCCAAATGATCTTTATGTGTTGCTAACTAATGAATGCAAAAGAAAGTGTAAAATTATGGGATTTTTGATGTTGAGTGTTGTTTATGCTAAATGAAGATCGATAACTTGAAAAAGAAACTAATTAAGTTAAGTAAGATGAATTCTATGGGTTCATTCCTTCAAAACCTTTGGTACATGTATTTCTCATAATGATTCTCATCTAGGATCCATTGAAGAATGGTCTTCGATGAGGGATTTAACTTTAAAAGCATTTGGAAAGGAATTCTCATCTCGGATCCATTGAAGAATGGTCTTTGATGGAAGATTTAGCAATAAAAGCTCAATTGAGTAACCCAAAATGATGGAATAAAACCTAACACTCTCTTTGATATTTTAGCAAACATGTGGCATGCATATGTGCTCAATAACCAAAATATCACGACTTACTGGTCATACAATGGTCATGAATATGACACCACAAGGGTTCACAAGATAAAAGAGGATTAAACATTATTCCACAAACATTAAAGGTTCAAGAAATGAGAAAATACCGTTTACCTAGGGTTTGGAGAGGAAATCCACCATAGAACTCACCTTCTTGGTGTTTAGCTAACCATCCAAAGAGTAAATGCAAGTAGATGAAGAGAAAATACAATAACAAAGTTCATAAATGCATAAAAATTGAAATAAATGCTATGAAATTACTTGAAAAATGAAATACAAAGTTTGAGAATCAAATATAAAAGTTATACAACCTAAACTAAGCTAAACTACACTAATTAATGAAGAACAACGGAAATCCTAAGCTAAAACTAAGAGAAAAACTAAGTTAAACCTAAACTAAGTGGAGAGAGCTCCCTTTGTCTAGCTGAAAATGAGGTTTTATACCTCTTTTTAGGGTTACAAAGATTAGATGGAAAATTACAAGAATGCCCGTTGACCAACAATTGAATCTGCCCACGGCTTGCACTGCTGAAGGGAGCATGTACTGATACATGCTAAACTCTGGATTGATACAAGCTCACTCACATAAGTGGGGAAATCTGGAAAAAGTATGTATTGATACATAGAAAGACTGTACCAATACATACTTGCTGAAATATACCAAGAAGTAATCCAAAGAGCCAACACTCCATTCCAATATTTTGATAATCATTGGAGACTTGAGAAACCTCCTTCAAGCCTACTCCTTTGCTAGCAATGCTCATGCATAATGATTTTTGCCTAAAGTGCACCTTTTTACCTAAAATAAAGAAATCACTAGAAAAGAGTAAAATGCAACAAATAAAGATAATTAAATATTTAAGCTCTACAAAATGGGGCAAAAGACCATTAAATATACGCAAATATATGTGCTCAACAATAAATATCTAAATATGTGCATATAAGTATCCCATGTGAATATGCCAATTATTAGAGCATCCTCAAAACATACATATTACCAAGATATACATTATATATGCATATTCATTGTTCATATAGTATCACTAATATAGAGAGCATAAGCTCTCCCTCAATATTGCACATCAAGTCATGGTTAAGCAATATATGCAATAAGCAAGAATAGAAGCAACAAGCTATTAGTAAACAATGTTACGTTATAACTTCTAAATCATTGCAAAGTTATTCTCTTCATCTTGCAATAAGAAATTAGCAAGTCTCAAGCATATGATTCATCAAGTTGAATTATAAGCATATGACATAGAAGGAATCATAAACAAGAATTTAAAATGAAATTATTATAAATTACCAACCAACGTTGATACTCAATTCTTTCATCTTTGAAGAGTTGATGGTGGATTTTCTTGACTAGTGATCTTCATCACTTCATGATTAGAATATTAAATGTCCTCCATCATCAATAATTGAGTGCACTGCTATTTCATCATTTCTTAGCCACATAAAGATATATTCTTCTTTGATCTATGCACACAAACATTTCTCATCCAAAGAGTTAATAAACATTATAATAATCATCATAATCAAATATATGCTCAAGGATATTATGATGAGAGAATATGCAATGATAAATAATAAATAAGCATAATTCATTAATACAAGGTAGTTTAATGTCATTTTCGGACTCATGGTAGTTTATAGTCATTTCGGACTAAAAGAATTAAACACTATGTGAGACAGGATCATCCTTCCTTACCCAAATAGTTTTCATCTTTGGTTGCTCCATGATAACCTTAGGATGCATAAACATATACCAATGACTATCATGAGTCCACAATCATATGGAGTTCTTCTATAATCTCTCAATAGGTGAAAACATTTAGGTCTAATATGCCATTTTTTACCACAATGATGGCAAGTGGGAATAAATCTAGGAGAATGATTAATATGTATAAGTTCATGCACAATTTTCCTAGGTTTGTTCTTCAAGGCATATTTTTGACTTTTATCAACAAAGGTCTTGGTCTTAGGCTTTGAGCATTTGGGACGAATGTGTCCCTTATCACCACAATTGTGAAAAGTAGGGACATACTTGGGTCTAGCTTTGATAACACAAGGTAGCTCTTTAGTTTTTGAAGCATGAGCAATTTTTGAAGAATATTTTCACTTTTTCAAAATGTCTAATTCTTTTATTAAAGAAATCTTTTCATTTTCACAAAATTTCAAATTTTGTTCAAGACCTTCAATTTTATTTTTCAAAATAACATTTTCATTTTTCAATTGTTCAAAATCATTTGATGAAGTTGAAGTAGAAGGAATGTTTCTTAAATCCTTAACTTCTTTAACCAAAGTTAAATTTAGCTTTTGAAGATCCTCTTTCTCTTTTGAAATGGATGACAATTTATTCTTCAAAATTTTACGAATTTCATCCAAAGCATCATTTTTCTCCAAAAGTTTTTCACAGAAAAATTTAAGTTCCTTATAAGTTGGTTCATCATCCAAATCATCATTAAAATCATTTTACACATCTAGGAGAGGTTGATTCATTACAATCATGAACATGCTCATCAAGATAAAAATCATTTTCAAAATCCATTCTCTCAAATAACAAATAATCAAGTTTGCAAAGACCTTTAGCTCAATAAGATAATAAAATAAAGAGCACATGCTCTGATACCAATTATTGTCCTAAATTTATAACCCTAGAGGGGGGTGAATAGGATTTTTGGCAAACTTTTGCAAATAATTACCAATTAAAATTAAGTTCAATTAATTTCAACACAAGCAAATATATATAAGCAATTAATTGAAACAAGAGTAAGGGATATAGAGATCAAACACAAAGATTTAACGTGGTTCTACTCGCCTACATCCACGCCTTAAGCACTCAACCCAAGGTTTCCTCAATCCACTAAGGATTACTCCTTCAAGGTGGATAAACCTTTACACAGTCTTATTTATCCCAGGTGGAAGACTCTCACCAAAGCTCACAAAGAACTTGCTCAATGGCTCACAAAGAACCTTCTCAATGGCTCACAAAGAACCCACAAATGTGCTCACAAAGAACACCCACTAATACTCACAAAGAACATTTCTTCAAGCCTCACGAAGAACGCTTGGCCAATGCTCACCAAGAGCACTCACAAGATTTACAAATAGATATGATTTGTATACAAATAAAAAACTCCTCAATGAGTAGATGAAATACAAATAAGCTATCACTAATATCTCTCAAATAGATGAATTAGTTTTGGTTCAAGAGAGTATGATGAATCTTTGACTAATTCACACAAGAATGATGTAAACTATGTTGGCTTGAGTTTGTGTATGATCATTAGTTGATTCATGACTTATAGAATGAGTATTTATAAGCCCGACAAAGAGTACAGTCGACTAGGTAAAAAATAGAGCCGTTAGGGTTCAGCAGAAACTAGCCATTATTGCTTATTTTCGGGCAAATAGTCGACTCCTTGATGGAGACGGTCGATTGTCTTGCACTGGAAAATCAAGACATAGCTTCTGTTTCAAATAGTCAACCAAACAATAGTGTACAGGGCAAAACAGCAAACCAAACAGTCGACTGTTTTGAGTGTAAAAACTCAAAACCAGTTAATTTAAAGAGCTACAACTTTGCCTTGTCAAGACCACTTGTTTCCACTGAATCTTGGCTTAGTTTAAAATGTTTTCTATAAGATATTAAGGCCAAAACAAAGTGTAAAACATTTTGACTTTTGAGTCCATATAGCCCATTATGAGTATGAATCAATTTGGGACCAAAAGGTGATTTTCCAAGTTAGAACCTATGTTCTTTAAGTCATAGTAAATTTAGCCAATGTAGTTCATCCTAAAGAGAGATTTTTAAGAAAATCCTAAACACTCACACAAGAAAGAACTTAAAGTCTTCACAAAGGTTCTTCAAGTCTTGTACTTGGCTTGTGCTAGGCTTCATGATTGGATTGCATCAATGCAATGACTTTCTTCATGGACCTTAGTGAATGTACATCATATACATATTCACAAGGTTCATTTGAAGTGCAAAAACTTCATCTTCATGATGGTTGAGCTTTGATCTTCATTGAAGGCTTGACTTCATGAATCCTGTTTTCACATGATATATGCTAGATAGCAACTATAAGAGTTACAGGATTGAATTCAAATAATCATAGTATAAATATGACATTCAATAATATGTCCATTTGATAATCTCAAGAGGTTCAATAAAGAACATATGCACTATATTAAATATTCATAGTACAATATTTGTTATCATCAAAATCAATTATATAAACAAGGGTGGAGGCCATAAGGCCAACAATTCTTAGTTTAGTTTGAGCATTTTCCCAATTTCAATCCGTAGTTGTTCGAGTTTCAAGCATTTCTACTTCAAGCAAGAGTCGCATTTCAATTTCCAAGCATATTTTCATTTCAAGTATGTCGATTTTCAATTTCTAGCGTTGTAATCTCAAGCGTTGTAAGTATTTCTCTTGTTAATGCATTTCTAATTTCATTTCAAGTAAGTTGATCAGTTTGATTAAGATGTAATTCGAATCGGATTTTAGTTTTTATTAGACATTTCATACTAGAACCCAAGAGGATTAACCTCTAATTCTCGCCAATCGCCTGATTCCATTTCAATTTCATAGTGACCAACTAGGCACTCGGATTTTTTCTAATTTCGCGGCCTAGAAGGTGCTAGTGGACGTGTTCAAAACGGTCTCTTGGGCTTTAACTGGCCCTGACACGCCCGCACGTAGGGATGTCAACGGGGCGGGTTTGGGACAAGTCACCCCTTTCCCAACTCCATCTCATTTAAGAAAACTCCATCCCATTCCCGTCCCAAACCCGTGATGGGTTAGGATTGGGAATCCCATTCCCGTCCCAATTAAAAGATCCCATCCCATTACCGTCCCGTCCCATTTACTATTTTCTTTCTACTTTTCTCAATTTTCTCAACACCTAAACTAATTACAAAATACATCGATGAACATTAAAGATAAATGTTACTTTTAAGAGTAAAATAAATTAAACCCCTTAAGGGGCATGATTGAAATTTCATTTTATTAAGGAGAAACTTAATTGTAAAATATCTATAAAATAAATACAATAAAAATACATAAACATATATAATCGGGGCGGGGCGAGTTTTTAAGCCTTCATCCCAAACCCGTCCCAAACCCTATAGAGTTTTTAAAAAAAAATCTCAAACCCGCCCCTAATCCTATTAGGATGACCCCAAACCTGTCCCAATAGGAGTGGGGCGGGGCGGGTACCTGGATGAACCCGTAAAATTGACATCCCTACCCGCACAGAGACCTTATTCACAAAGTCTCGAGACCCAATTTCACACCAGGAACAATATCCATGCTGATTTTTATAAATTTATTGCATTTATATGTAGCACTCTCTCACATCGTTTAGTTGAATG
>JAESVK010000144.1:373228-435246 GCA_017140935.1 Hamamelis virginiana | reverse complement strand
AAAAAAAAAAATGGTTTTTTTGTATTAAACCTTTTTAGGGTAGATCACTATCAAAAGCTATAACCACCCCAATCCCAAATGAATACGATCTTGATTCAACATTGGATATGTATATTTCATGTACTTGTATGTCCCAACACGAAAATATGTGTTCTTGATTTCAAAACATTTACCTTTTTTATGTAGACAACTATCCAAAGTATATGTCAGGGATGAAAAGTCCGACGAGGGCTCTGTTTTCTCCGGAGTCTATCCGACGACAACTCAAAAACTAGGGTCGTGCACCTCTGGCAACCTTTAGATGACGATCATGTGTTTGGGTTGTTGTCTACCCTACGCTTGAGTTGCTTTTTGAAAGTGTGTATGAGTGATATTTTTTTTAATTTTAATTTTGACTTAACTAGTATCCATTATTTATGGGATATGGTCTCCCATTTTATCATTTTGGAAAGTTAAATATATTTTTATATGGTTAATATATGAACATAAGAATTTCACCCATTTTTAATAAAAGGTCAAAAATGTCCGAAAAATACATGGAAGGACCTATTGAGTTATTACTTTTTTTCCTGAACCTATTGGTCTAAATCTCCTATTCAAAGGACCAATAACTAAAGAACCCATAATTTTTTTTACACATTAAATGGACGATTTTTCCCATTTGATTGATTTCTTTTTTAACCCCCTTCTCTAATCTCAGTCTTCTCTCCCTTTTTCCTCCACTTCCTTCTCAAGGCATCACATAAACCTAAAAAAAAGGGTTTTATACCAATAGGACCTTGGTATAAGAGTGCTATATGTTGGCCTTATGGCCTCCATCCTTAAATATATATAATTGATTTTGATGATAACAAACATTGTGTGTAACACCCCAACCTAACATCCATACCGACCCTTCCGGATAGGTCGACACGTGTCAAGATAGAGGTACAACCCAACCTGCTCATTCGTATTTCCGCATGAGATATAAGAAATGAATATATATAACAAAATGAAATGTCATGTCTATACATTATGACACATTCGTCAAGTATAATACACTTAGGAAATCAAATATATTGCCAACATCCCTGGCAAATGGGTTGTATCACAAATCAAAAGTATTCTAGATAACTGAATATTACTTAATAAATTTCTCATATAGTATGTATGACCAAAATAGGAACTGACTATGCAGCTATCCACCATTTCCAAAGCATTGAATTATGCAAACCAAACATGTACTCCGAGTCAACCTGAAATATACTGCAATAAAGCAGGGGTGAGCGCCAACGTGCTCAGTAGGGATAATATGACCTCTACACATTAATAACAACATAGTGATACATAGAATATTCATATAAAGCTCACATTTCAAGAATATTAAAGTTTTATAAACAAGTTTGGTAAACAGTAATTTTAGAACAGCGTGGACTTTCAGTGAAAAACCATAGTCTCCATAGTCAGTAACAATATCAGTAGCCAGTAACCAGGCGTATGCCTCGCATGCGGAATGTCCCATCGCATGTGGACAATAGCCAAAAAAGCGTCCTAGTCCATAGCATGGCACTATATGTCACCTCGCGGGGCCCAAAGTATACGTATATAATGCTCAAATCACGTGCAGGTCCATAGTATACCCATCGGTATGGAGTTCGGCCCGATTGGCATATGCGTCACTTTGTTAGGTCCCTAGCATACCCAATCTTGGACTGAATTATATTATAGGGCTGTTGATTCTAGGCTAACAAACCTGTAGCTCAACCGGGCTACTATTAAACCAAGCCGGGGACCGTAATCACTGCCGCACCCAAAATATAATCTAAAGGGGCCATGGGCCCCAAACCCCCAATGATACAATTCAGTCCACAATCATATATATATAATAATGCATGTCCTGAAAGATATATAACTAATCATCATGCAATGTCCACCGAGATGAGGCCAGGACCGTAGTCACACTGCCGCCAACATCCTCGTGTGGTAATAGCTCATCTCAAGAACCAGGATCCATCGTAATGAGGTTAGGGGAGCAAGCTCTAGCCTAAAACCTCTGGTACGCATGGTATCCAATATATAGTGACCCGGAACCCATAAGCAGGCGTTCCCTTTTTAAATATAAACATTTCCAAAGCCTCGGCCCAAAACAAATATAAAACCAGGTTTCCAAATCATAGTTTTCCAAAATGATGGGAATGGTACAAGTTTAAAAGAATCCACTTACTCTGTACATAAACCTTTTTAAAAGATAGGGCATTTTTGGATATCAATATCATATAACACAAATCAAAGTAGTTTAGTTTATAACCCTATCAGCTTTGTCCAATAAAACAGTTAATAGGAAAGGCCCATTCCCATATTTATAAACAATTCACCATTTGTAAACATTTCTACATAAAACCTTTCATATAGTTCATAAAGTTTGCCACACAAGTATTACAGTTCATGAACAAGTATAATCCATGTATCAAGTTGACAGTTCAAGTATGAATTAGGGTTCTCATCTATATCATTATTGTAGTAGTTATAAAACAAAAGGCAAGGTTCACAACCATTTATAAGTCATATCGTTCATAAGTGTTTAGGAATACGTAGTAGTCTCATGACAGTTGTAAAACAGATATATCATTATAAACTGTAAAAGGTTACCTATCCCTACCTCAATATAGCTGTGTTTTCCAACCCTTGTGGCTCCACGAGCCTCCCAATGCAATGCTTGATGCACCAAATGCAAATGATCCTCCAAAGGACCCAACCAACACTGATAAACAAACAACAATGCAAGCAAGAAGGATCAAAAGAAAGTACAAGCATCCACAGTTCAAAAGCAAAGCAAAACAACTCTCAAAACTGCTCACTCGCGACCCTAAGGATTTAAAACCCCAAAATGTCAAACCCAAGACTCTAAAAATTCTGAAATATATCCTTAGCTGTGTCAAGCTGCCACACGTTGAATTTCATGGCCAAACGCAAAGCGGATTTGAGGATATAGGCCAAAGAAGACAAAGTGTATTCACGAGGGGCAAATCTGGTATTATCAAAATAACTCTCTCTCCAAAAGGAATTCGACCTCAAAACTATAAAATTTAGAAACTAGACTGCATAAGCTTTCCGTACATATAAAGTACGCGAAAATCAGAATTCATACGCAAAAGTTATGAAGGTTTGAAGTTCAACGTAAAAATTAGTAAAAATAACCATTATTTATAATGATAGGTGCAAGATCGGAATTTTACATATAAAGACAACCATGACCGAAAATGGTCATCTTCCCCACACTAGACACTTGCAACAAATCTGATAAAGTTCTTCCCATCTAATTAAAATGCAAAATAACTTTAAATAATCCCCTTTTAAAACCTTATATATTTTATTTTAAAACCTTGATTTAATTTTTTTAAAAACCACATAACCAAACTACCACAGTAGCTGCCATGGCTGGAGCTACCATGGCCGGAGCTACCATGGCCAGAGCTTTAAATGAGCTCCAATCCAGCCCCTTTAAAGCACCAAAAATAATAGTTCAAAACTCATAAAACCCACATGCAATAAGACTTACATTGATTTGATACAAAGTTTAAAATCAAAGCTTGAATTTAAAAAAAAAAACAGTAGCAGCCGTGAGTCAATCATCTCAACCCAGCCACCTATAACTAAAATCGAACCATTCTTTTAGCAAAAATACTACATGCAGACTTGGATTAAACTCTCTCTAGATGCTAAGCTCAAAATAAATCACATAATGCCAATGCTCTTTGCTTTGTCAAACCCGAAATGCATCATCAAAAACAGGGGCTTCATTTATGTAAATTTTAAGCTTCAAAACCTTCAAATCAGCCCCATGCATGCTTAGTTTAGATTCAGTTTCATCACCACAGTCATGGACCAAACACATGCAAACCCATAAACATTTAAATCACCATCTAAAATTTGTTTTGGGATAAAACCCAGCATGAATCCGTGTCATGCACAGTCTGAAATGCATGTTAAAAAAAATAGAGACTACCATAAAATTTTGTTTAAGCTTCAAAAATCTCAAGACCAGTGCCATGCATGTCCGATCTATACTCCAACAAGTTTAAACGATTCAAAACACATTGTTAAAAAGTTTTACCTTGAGGCAAAGCTCACTGGTATAACAGACCAAGGCTCAAACCATTTGAAATATTTATTTAAGGATACATGCAAGTTCGGCAAAGCCATAAGACCCAAAATTTTCTTGCATGCAAAGTAAAATTTCTTCAAGTTCAGTAGAAATCAGAGTATATTCAAGGATCGAGAAGGGAATATATATATATATATATATATATATATATATATATATATATATATAAAAGCACCATAGCTATGGATCCACCACATGCAAGAACAAAATCATGAAACCCACCGTTTAAAAAAAAAAAAACTGTTTTGAAGTGATTTTTCACCATGATTCATCAAATCAAGTTTCAAAAATAGGTATGGTTGTATCAAAATAGCCATGCATGTTTGAGAAGACAAATCAGAGTTTTTGAACCTGTGTACATGGTAACATCAAGTTACTGCTATCCAGATTCGAAATGCAAGAAGAATGAGAGTAGAAAACTGGGTTGCAAGCAAGGAAACTCACCTGCTGAAGTGGGATAAGAAGACTTGATGAAGAGATCTGGGAACAATCAAAACAGCAACACCTTCTTCACAGCTGCACCCTCACATAGCAGCCCCACCCACACACTCGGCTCTCTCTCTCTCTCTCTCTCACCTCCCAACTGATCTCGAAAGTGAAGAGAGTAAGGCTGGTCATGGTTTAAATAAAGGAGATGGGGGATCTTTTTGCAAATCTAGCAAATTAAATTTCTTTTATTTTACAAGACACCCTTAAGCTCATGACAAATTTTAAAATCACCCCAAATTTATTTTTTTTAAAACTTCAAAATATGAAACCTCTTAACTTTACAAAAATACCCTAAAGTTTATAGATAATCACAAAAATAGGCTTATAAAATTTTTGGGTTATCACATTGTGCTATGGCCATTATAGTGCATATATATTATTTGATCTTACTAAACAATTGTAACTTGTTCATACTTTGTGAAAATTATTTCGCCTTTTAGTACACATCTTGAAATCACAGGTTCTATGAGGAGTTGCAATTTCAAAGATCATATGAAGATCATACATCAAAGCCAAAGCCCAACGAAAAGTCAATCACAAACCTAGCACAAGCTTGGAACTCTTTTTGAAGATTTTTATTGAAGCCTTGTGTGAGTGATTAGGACATTATATGTAAATCTCTCATTAAGCTTAGGCTATATTGGCTCAAGTGATCATAACCTTCTAAAAAGACCATGCCTTTAACTTAGAAAATCATTTCTATTTGGTCTAAAATGATTTTGATATAAGTGGGCCTTTACAAACTCAAAACACTTGTTATTTTTCATGAAAATTGATTTTGTACATTGCCTAGTCGACTAAGCCACTCTGTTTAGTCGACTAAAGTAGTGGCAGTAAGCAATTTTTATGAAAACTTTTTGCAAAAGTTTGCCATAAACCCTATTCACCCCCCTCTAGGGTTATATATTTGGGACAACACTATACCAATAGGCCCCTGCCTTTTTTTATGATACTTGTATGTGTGAAAGTTGATTAAAATGGACAAAAATACCCTTTCATTAACATGATATTATCCAATTTTATCCAATATTATCAGAAAATCAACTTAACAGGATATTATCCAATATTATCTCCATGAATCAAGGAATATTTCAAATATTGAAACTCATTTACAAAGGAAAGTCCATCCTAATCAACTTCCCTAAAATCAAGGGATTATATCAAGATAAAATTAAGGGATTTCATCATCATCTTCATCTATAAAAATAAGGCCAAAAGATCAAGTGAGGTATGCAATATCTGACATTAAAATTACTCTCTTTATTACTCCAACGTATTAACAATTTTTGGTATAACACTCTTATACAATAACAAATTACGAATAACAAAATTATTGGTTTTACATGTCTATGCATGTTCATATTCATGTGTGTGTATATATGTGTGTGTATATAATTGATGAAAACAAGGAATTATAAGACAGTTTCATATACATGATTTTCGAATTTACAGAGATATAAGTATATGTGTGTGTGTTTATATATGTGTGTGTGTGTATATGTATATCGAATAAATCCGAAAATCAAGTATATGAAACTTTCTTATATAATTGAGAAAAAAATCACCATTTTAGTTCATCAATTATTTTAGCAAAAATAATTGACGGTTGCAGTTATTGCAAAACATAAATCACCAAATTTGTTTACATATACATGACTCTGTTTGGGCCGAGTCAAAACATATGACTCACTATGAACTTAACGTTCTATGTTTGGCAAGTTCTTTACTCATTAATCTGAGTCATGACTCATTGAGGGTGTGACTCTTGATATAAAAGACTGTTGAATAGAATCGTGACTCATTGTGGGCGTGATTTTTAATTTAGAACCATTACCCAGAGTCGTGACTCATTGTGGACATAATTTTTAAGTTTGAACCATTATACAGAGTCATGACTCATTGTGGGCGTGATTTTTAATTTTGAAACATTACACAGAGTCATGACTCATTGTGGGCGTGACTCATTGTTGGTCCAAGACAGCAGGAGGAATGGAAAATGTAATACAGCATTGCAGAATCCCAACCTTCGTAAAGGAACTTTCTAAGATATGATTCCCAGGATTTTTTCCATGTTTCTAGATTTATATTGAATCAAATATGCTTTGGACAAAGGAATTTACAGAGATCTGTAAAAATAAATCTTTCATACACAAATGCAACAAGATATAAATATGTATATAAATCATGTAAAAAAATAAAATAAAACTAATCTTTTTTGAAGAACAAACCACCCACTTTAAAATTCCTTGAAGCAACAATAATAATGGCAGATATATGATAACAGAACTAGAAGTGCTTGAAATCAATGGCTGCAGATGGAGGAAGGCTGAAGAGAGTCAGCTAACACTGGAAAGCATCCATGAATGATTGAATGGGACAAAAAAGAGTCGAGATGTTAAGGCAATGACCATGAAGTGTCTGGGTGGGTCGTGGTGGCAAGAACATGTGAGGCTATGGAGGTTTCAGAGAAAATAGGTGATAGGGCTGTTATTGAGATTGGACAATGAAAAGTCTCCAATACTCTTATTACAATTCAAATTAAAAAATAAACCTATATCACACTTACCTAATCCGTAGGAGATGTTATTCAAATATTAAATTATCTAATCACAATAAATAATAAAATAATATCTTAACTAGAATCAAGTTTAAAATAAGAAAAGGATATTATAGACAATTTATACTTATTAGTTGACTTCTAATTTGACCTGAAGGAGCCTATCAGTATAAAATCTTATACTTTGGACTTAGTGATAAAAAAGACCATAATCAGGGGCCTATTAATCATTTTCCAAAAAAAAAAAAAAAACCAGCTTTGGTAACCCAGTTTGGCCAAGCATCCAACCCAGTGCCGGCAAGCCAATCCTAGCCCGCGGCTGCTTCAAGCATAACCCATATCACACTGCATCAAATCAAATTATTCACAAGCCATGCCCAAACTCCATTGATCTGTGTTACCACCGGCCACCCTCCAACCGACATCACCACCATTGGGTTTGCACCTTCAACACCGGCTAGCCCTTGCCAAAACCTCCACTGCAAAACCAAAAACCAACAGTAAGCAACCCTATTGCTTGCGCGTATAAAGTACAGTTCAATCCCAAGCGTAGGATCTATCTGTTGCAAGCATAGTAATTCATGGGAGTACCCATGGTCATATCCACAGGGATAGGCAGTCGAGAAAAATTACAAATCCCTTTGAAAATTGTTCAGATTCGAGAAAAAGAAAATAAAAATCATGGGGGTTTGGTTTGAAAGTTGTTTATATTAAACACATAAAAGCTAATTAATATTAAAACAATTAAAGAAAAGAGCTGGGATTTAGAGTTCAACCTGTCCACATCCTTGGTTCTAATTTTTCACAATTAATACTCATCCAGATTACATTGAAGAATGGTGTGAATGGAAGATTTGACAATAAAAACTATCCAACTGTTCAAGAAATAGGATATTCATGATAAACACTCTTTGAGACATTTTTATAAACACTTGGAACGCTTTCTGTGCTAAGGACTACTTGTGGCAAGAAATCCTGTCAACAGATGGTAAAAGCTAGCAGTTCCTTGTGGATCATGAACAAATACTATGTTTAGTATGAATATCCGAATCTGTCAAGTTAGAATATGTGTGACAAATTAGTACCTCATATATGAATCAAGCATTCCCCATCAATCCCAGCTGTTTAGAATTTAGCTGCTCATGACTTGAAAAATTAGCAGATTAAAAGTAAATTAAACTAAAGACTTTGAATCTAAAATTGAAACTATGAAAATAAATTACATAAATTGAAATTAAGACAAAGTTGTTCTAATACAAAGAAAATACAAGAAATGAAATTACAATGAAAATAAAATTAAACTAATCACCAACTAAAA
This sequence comes from Hamamelis virginiana, assembly GCA_017140935.1. NCBI lineage: Eukaryota > Viridiplantae > Streptophyta > Magnoliopsida > Saxifragales > Hamamelidaceae > Hamamelis > Hamamelis virginiana. Next base: position 426,738 of record JAESVK010000144.1, on the reverse strand, counting down.
TCTAGGCTAATAGAAATCTAAGCTAAAAAACTAAAACTAAAAAAATGAAGAGAAGATGATATTGGGCGTGAGAGGAAGAGAAGAGAGGAGTGGAGTTGTCCAGGAGATATTCACAAAACAAAACAAAAAAAATATATATATATCTTTGAAGCAAAATGACCAAAATGCCCTCAAAAAGTTTGCTTAATGGCTAAGAAAAATACCACTACCGATAATTAGAAATTGAACTATCGGTAGTTCAAGTCTACGGGTTTCGGAAATTAAGAATTGATGCTTAATTACTGATAATTCGAATTGGATGGTATCGATAGTGGGTGGTGCAATTCCGGATAAAATAAGATTGGCTACATGTTAGAATTACCGATAATTGGAAAGTGTAACTATCGATAGTTGTGGCTTGCTGAATTTTGATGGGCCAAATCCCATGGAGCATTATCTATAATTCTTATAATATCATAGATAGTGAGGAAATGCTCGGTAAAATTATACAACTTCAAATGCATGTATCTTTCTCGTCCGGAGTCGGATTTGGACGTTCTTTATATCGTTGGAAAGCTTGAGAAGTCTTCTTTTCAACCATGGTAGTCTCATACTCTGATTCAATCCGGATAAAATCAGTTTTACCAAAATGTCCAGATTGGTCGCTTTTTGTACTTCATGACTTCATTTGCCCATATCTCCCAAATCACTTGGCATTTAGCTTTGAAATTTGATATGTGGCTTCAAGGCACACCTAGAAGTATGTCACATAAGTCTCATGACCTTTTATGACTTCCAAGGCTTGAATCTGAGCTCTCTCTTTACATGCAAAAGCATCCACTTTATAGCACTTTACCTACAAAACAGCAAAAACATGAAAACCATTAAAACTATATATATTCACTAATATAATGGCTAAAGTATGCACAATATGGTGGGAATGATGCAATAGAAATATGCAAATATATGATGCAATCACACCCCCCAACTGGAACCTTGCTAGTCCCTAGCAAGAACTAGCATAAAAACAAAATCCAAAAATAAACAAAACCTAACTACTCCACTTTCGCAGGAAATCGCGATTGCATTTAGCGTATGCAACAAGCCTTTAAACCCCTAGGTTCCCCCTAGTGGACGAGTTGAAGTCTCATGAGGGTTTGCAGAAATGACACCCACAAACATGAAGAAAAAACACATTCCCCTTATTCACAAATGTTAAGAACAAACTTCAACAAAATGGGCATGCATAAAAATCTATCATCTCGCGAGTAATGCAATGTTTTGAACTAGTTTTGCATAGATAAAATCCTTGTGTTAGTGATGAAAACCATTCTAATACATTCAAAACCATTGAAAGAACCAAGCTTAAGCTGAAGAAATGGGAATAAAGAGAAACACAACAAAGAGATGGATAAATGAAAAATGAACATGAGAGGTTATATATACAAGAGATGAATTAACATAAATGAAAAGGGGAATAAACGAAACAACAACACAGATATACACAAAAGATAGTAAAATTACAACAAGAGTTAAACATAAGCAATTCATGGAATCAAACAGGTCTTTATTTGGTTCAAAAATGCCCTTAGGTTCAAAGATGGACAATAACAAGAAATGTGATGGTTTTATAACGTGGTATAGGTTATCTACCCAACCATCACATACACAAATCCTAACGTATAATACACGACTACATTCATAACAAAAACAAACTAAACAAAGTACACAAAATACCCAGAACAACTATATTCAACCCACAATAACAAAACACATTGTGTCAACCAACTGTAGTAGAAGAAACTCTTAAGTTCGAAGGAAATGGGAATGAAAGGCTTGAGGGTTTTGCTTATTGCAATATCTTTTTTTTTATTTATTATTTTCTTCTTTCATTTTTCTTTTTCTTTTTTTTATTGCTTTTGATTTTTTTTTTAATTGCATTTTTCAACCCTTGCATCACCAATATTATATCTCCATTTCCCTTTCAATGATAATCTGCCCAAACTGTGACTTGGCACACACAACACTGAAACACAAATGTACAAAACTAAACAACTTTAACAATAATACACAAATCATCCAAGAACTAAACTACCTAACCTCTACCCTTGGGCTTCCTAAGCTGGAAATATATATATTTGTTCAACCCAGCAATAGTATTTGAATTTTTAAAAATTCATCTCTTCGAATAAAAATGTGAAATTTTACAGGTAGAAACTAGATTCACGTATGAATACCTCCATAAATTTTCAAGATTTTAGGATGAGTGGAACATCATTCGATTTTAAATTCAAGTTGATACACAAAAACAGTGTGATTACCTGCTATGTAACAGCCATTTCTAAAATCAAAGAAAAATAGTAAATCACATCATTTCTTCATAAAATTTTTATTGAAAACAAATTTAGAAGTTAGGAAATTATTCCAACAAAACTTGCTCAAAAACACTTTTTCTACATTTAATTAGAATTTCTATACTAAAACTGTTATGAATTGAAATCTGAAAAATTCCACGTATATGAACTTTAATTTTTCAACCTCAAGCCAAATTCATTTTTGCATGAATTTATCAAACAAGATTTCTACTTCTAAAGAAGACAAGAAATCCTTATTTTCTTTCAAACTCAACATGAAATATGTAAGATAGTAGAACCCTACCTTGGTTGTGTATGTGTTGAACTTCAAGAATTGCTTACTCCTTGCCTCAAAGAGTACTTCTCACTCTCTTTTCTTTCTCTTTCTTTCTCTAATTTCTTTCTTCTCTACTATTTGTGTATTCATTAGCATTTGAAATGTGGTATTTATAGAGAAATGATTCATCCTCCATTCTCAAATTTATCTACCACTCTTACATTCATCCATCATTCTCATCTTCCATTCTCAAATTTATCCACCATTCTTACATTCATCCATCATTCTCATCTTCCATTCTCAAATTTATCTACCACTCTCAAATTTATCTACCACTCTTAGATTCATCCCTCATTCTCTCATTCATCCACCATTCATATATATCCACCATTCACATTTTAGATGTCACCCACGGGTGTACATAATTTCTCATGCACCCTTCTTAATTGATGACCACATGGCACATTTTATTGCCCAATGGAAAAATGCCAAGTGTATATTTAAAATATAATAACAACAATCACATATATAAATAGATAAAATATATATATGCTATAAAAAAAAATTTTCGGGGTCTTACAGGTGATGTCATGGTGAAGGAGGGGGAGGAGAGAGTGATAGAAGATAGTGAGATCAGAGAAAGGGTGAAGAAGGAAAACAGTCAAAAGGGCAAATTTTTCCATTAATGTAAAAAAAAAAAAAAAATGATGTTGGAGGAGTGTTTCTTGGTTTTGGGTTGTTTAGTTGGTGAGAAAACATTGGGAAGAAAATAAATTAGAATTCAGATCTTTAGTTTCTAATTCTATTATGATTTCTTGAGTTTGTGATGTTTGGAAGTTGAGAAAATGTAGGAACTTTATTTGATTGAGGAGTTTGGCCATAAGTCTCAAATAGAAGGACTTTCATGCAAAAAAGTCTACCAAATAATTTTTTTTTTCTTCGAAAAGTCATTTTGCCACCTTTTGGACAAAAATACCCTAATATATATATATAATATATATGTATATATGTATATACATGTATACATATATGTATATATGTATATACATATATAGTATGACTTTGCATAGGAGAAGTAAACATATGACTTTCTCTCTAAAAAAAAGTGAAGGAATGTCAAGCTGTATGTGTTGCAAACTAGTAAATTTGGCGAAACCTATCAACAGGACGGTGCCTTTGATGTCTATGCCTTGTTGGTGTCGGAGGATGGTGTCGTCGATGTATTGAAAGGTTGTGTCAAAAACATGAATTCGCAGCGGAAGTAGAAAACAAAAAAAAAAATTCTTTTATTAAAACAATCCATATTCACATCTTCCCAAGAATCGATTCAAGCATAGGGTTATGTATTAAAACATACAAGAACATATATTTAAAAACTATAAACATACTTACTTGTAAGTCCTTGCGAAGTAGCTTTCCTTTAAGTTTCAAATCGATGAAACCTCCAAAGGTATCAACACAAGCGTAAGACTTCTCAAACCTTCTAGTCCTCCACAACACCTTGTGAGGAGCTGGCTTGGAGAGGGAGAGAGGAGAGAGGAGAGAGAGACGGCTAGAGAGAGAGTGAACCTTAGTGAAAGTCATGCTTGCAATTTAGGGTTCCCTCTCTTCTTATTTATAGACTTTCTCCTCTTTAAGGAGTGTTTGGTTACTAGTGCTAGCATGACCAAACATCCTTGTATAGAGTAATCATATTCTTGGTTATGATTGACTTTTAATTAATTAACCATTAATAATTAAAGTCAAACATATTTCAAAGATAGAATTCCCCTCCCACAAGTTCAAGAAACTCACTTACACTATATTGTGTGTGACCCTTTGGGTTCACCCTAACCTAGCAGTGGACAGGGACATCTCTATGTCTTCTAAAAATAGAAAATTTCTATTTTAAGATTCAATTGGAACGATTCCAATTTTGCCCTCATTGATAACACTTTATCAATAGGCTTTCACTGATCATGAGTGACATCTAGCAACATATAATGACGTACCATAGGTTTAAGTGAATAGCAGAACTATGTGAACCCTTCATGTTATTTAATCCTTCATCCCCTAATGTCACAGTTAAGATAATAGGTATGGTTTTAGTCAAACCCTATCTTAACAACTTGATATCTGTTCCACAAAATATAATCTCAATAAGGTAATCGCAGTGAAACACTTTTCACTGTTTACCTATCACTTTGGCCAGAGGTTCCCTTTGAGAATTATCTTTGTGAACTAATCCTGACATTCTCTCTCTCATTAACTGAGAGTGATGATCCCTTATTGCACACTCATCCATCTTCATGCATAACTCATTAGATCCAATAAGCACCGATTACAACCTTATGGATAAGGCTGTACAAGATACTATCAAACTCTAGCAACCTATGCATAAGACAGCTATGGTGTCTCAGGTCTAAGGACTACCAAATAAATGGACATAACACTAGAATATTCCTTTGACAGAACTACCATAGGAACATTCTTTGTAGATCATGTTCAGTGTACATATTCTCTAATATGCACCCACAGATTAACCTAAGTGTCACTACACTGATAGGAAAGACTACCTATCCTCCATAGGAGTTAGTTTAAATCCGTGCTACTCTTTAAACGGTTAATTAAATATCCACTTTAATAAACCTTTGAGTAGGAACTCTTTTAGAATAGATGTATATGAGAAATATCAGTCTCTCTATCTCAACACCTTGAGATGCATATTTCTCTTGTCATTTATTCATGGACCTTATCATATATGTTAGAACATATTAGATAAGTTATACCTTCCATATATAATAATAATATGAAACTAATATACCCTTTAGGATTGGTTTTAGGGCATACTTCTAACATGTATATACCTCGCCAGGCCGCCAAGTCGACACAATGAAGAAGAAGAAAAAGAATAATGTTGCATCAGATGTGTCTCTCCCTAAAAGCTAATGAGTCGACAAAGTGATTGTTACGGCATCGGTTGATCTGCAATTGTCACTACCCTTCTCTCTTTCTCTTACTAGCATTAAAACTATGCCGGAGATACTTCAACCTCAATCAATAGCGCCGGAGATTACTAATCCATGAGTTCCGTATGATATGAGTGGCTGAATAGTGGCGTTAGCTCCAATAGGAGGAGAAGAAATAGATCCTGATCCGGTTGACATGAATTACATGAATCGCCATTCACGGCATTGGCTCTGATGCAAATTACAATGATCACCTTTCACTACATTGACACGGAACAATGCTTTAAATACTTTTGAATGCTTTATAATCTTTTTTTTTTTTTTACCTTCTTTCAAACAAGGTTCGCCTCTTTAATCTCACTAGTTGGAGTGGAATATAAAAGGAGCAGCATCACTGTCGATAATGGAACAATGGTTTAGCCGATGGTGTGTGTCGATGGAAGAGAAGAAAATTTGTCATAGGGGGCTTATTCATGTTTGATGAACAAATTTGATAACATATTGTTGTTTCACTGTTGTTGCTTCGATCGATTTGCACTGTTTTCATGTTGTTTCTTTTTCTTCCAATGTTCTTATTTTTCTTCACTTATGCACTGTTGTTGCTTTGATTTGCATTTAATTGCATAAAGTCCTCTCCAGTGCTATTGTTTTCATTGTTGATGCTTCTTCCCCTTATCAAATTTCCCAAAGCCAGCCATCAATTCACTCATTGCTTATATATACTCTTGGAAACAACTAAAGTGATGATTTGTTGGTGGTGCAAGAGAAAAAGGGGTGTTTTCATCTTGCAATAAACAAAACAGAGAGAGGGGGAAAATTGTAAAAATAATAATAATAATAATAATACAGTGAAATAAAAAAAATGCAATGAAAATTGTATAAAAAAAATGTAGTGAAAATACTTATAAACCGTGAAAAAGTACAGTGAAAACACATCCAAGTGCAGTAAAACCACACCCAAGTGTAGACCTGTCATTTTCAAAAATATTTTTAAAAGTTTGAGACTTTTCGCTTGAAATAATTTGTAATCAGGACTCTATGAAGGAAAGAAGATTAAGGATGACTTTTTGCACGAAATATTTATTAGTTGGGACTTCTAACAAATTCTCTTAATTGATTTTGAGTTGTTTGGTTGCCGAGAAAATAGGGGTCATTTAGGCCCTATTTTTTAGCAAAATTTTGGGATCCTAAGCGCCAGCTTGCTTGGCTTGCCCTCGGGGCCGACCCTATTAGAACAACTTTTGTGCAATCAATTACTTCTGCTATCCCTGCATACACCATGCAAACTTCTAAACTCCATTTTTCAATTTGTCGAGCAATTCATAAAAGCAAACATGATTTTATCTGGGCAGTGATGGGGAAAGTTCTAAAAGTTCATCATGTGGCTGGGGATTATGCTTGCACCCCTAAAGACTCTGGGGGTTTAAGTTTGCCAAAACGGGATGGCGTCTCTTAACTAGTTTTCCCACTCTTTGACTAGAGTGCTTTAAGGTAAATGTAGTTTAAATGGGTGCTTGACTCTTGGAAATGCTAAGCCTCATTGCTCTTATACCTGGTGTAGTATCTCTAAAGGAGGTATTTACTGTGGAAAAAAGTGCTACTTGGAGAGTTGGTAATGGCCGGACCATTCGGTTTTTACATGCAAATCCAATTACTATTTAAATAGGAATTTTGTGGTGCAAAAGATGACTTTTAGGTATGGTAATTGCTTTTAGCTTGGATTTTTAAGTAGGAAAATGCTAAAGTTCCTATTTAATTTTCTCATTTGATGTGGTATTTGCCACGCCATAAAAGTGTCTGTTTTTATCTCATCTTTATTATTGATAAAGATGAGATGAAAACAGTAATGAGATAAAAACGGTGAAGCGTGAGAAAGGAGAGAGAGAAAAAGATGAGAGGAAGAGACAGACCATAACGATGCCAACTTCCAGCCACGATGATCTTCTCCGACCACGGTACACTAGCGCTAATCATCTTCTATGTTTTCACTGCATTTTCTGTGTTTTTTGAGATTTCACTGTTTTCAGTTTTCACTGTATTTTTTATTTTTGTAAAAAACACAGTAAAAATCCAGGAAAACACAGTGTAAAGATAATGAAAATACAAAAAATACAGTGAAAACATGGAAAAACACAATGAGAACCCAAAAAACAAAGTGAAAATACAATGGAAACACAAAAAAAAAAAAAATACAGTGAAAACCCAAAAAAACTGTTTCAACTATGTTAGGAGTGTTTTCACTATCTTGGGATGTTTTCACTGTGCTGGGTAGTTTCATGTTGTTGACGTGTCACTTAAACGTGTCAGACGGGAGTATAATATGGGAAAAATGGACGGGACCACTAGCATTTCTCTTTTAAGTATGAAAACTCTTGATTAGGGACTCATGGAACATTATCCCTTACTTTAAATTGCTTTAAATTAGTCATAAAATACCAATTTTATTCCTTTAATTTTTCTAAGGTGTCGATATTTCAAATCTTTTAGTAATTTTTTATTTTACCCCTCAAAATAATATTGTAAAATTGACATTATATAAAAATATAAAGATAAAATCAATTTTTGACATTAATTTGAAGCAATTTAAAGTAAAGTGTACCAAAGCTAAATTTGTTGATACTTTAGGCGTTGATTAAGGCGGCATTTGGCGTAGCTTCCTACAAATGGAAGTTTGAACCATTGGAGAATTCGATACATCCACATTAGCAAAATTGGGTTTCTGAAAAGACAAGGAGTCGCCACCTTATTTTTAAAGAATAAGGAAACTATAAAAATATGTTTTATTTCATTCAAAACAAAACAATTCCATATTTTTGGAAAAGCTTGATCAACGAATCAAATATGAATTCGGGACTAGGTTATGACGTGAGAAGGTTCCAAGAAACATGTAAGCACTCACTTTATCCTAATTAAAGGTCTCTTAATTTACTTGAGCTATTTAAATTCTCCTGCACATAACTCCTAACTAACTTAAACATATAATGAAAGAAAAATCAAACAAAATCCTAAAAACTTAGGACACTTAGTATCCTAGGGCGGACTTGAGCCCTATTGGCGCCTACGTATCTTACTAGTTTCCTAGTAAGCTTCAAAGTCTACGTAGTTCGAACTTACATATGATTCATTCTATTGTAGGGAGCTACATTCATGCAAATCTTTATCTAAAGGCTTATCTTTCAATAATCCAACTCATTTCAAACTCTATTATAGAAAGATTTTGTTTTTGTAAAATATATTTTTTTTTTCCAAAAGATAACTTTTATTTTGAAAATCCTATTTGAAATACAACTCTATTACAAGACTTGTATTCAAATTAGGTTTTATCCATTAAGACTTTGATTTTGAAAATAACTCTTGATTCAAAGAGTGTTTAACTTTGAGAATAATTTTTCCAAATTGACTTTGAAAACAACTCATTCAAAGAGTTTAATATTGATAAAAATACTTGAAAAATAGAATTTTGTTTTGAAAACAATTTTGTTTAAAAAAAAAAAAGTCTCGCAAGACTAGAATTCTAATTAAGCTAAACGTCTTGACATGATTGTAATTCGTATAATAAAAGAGTCCTATGGAGGTATGAAACCTCTCCTAACCTAGGGTTTCTAAACTACACTTAATCCTACTTGTCTCTAAAGACTATTCCAACCTAAACTCGGATTAATTGTGATCCTAAACATGCTTCTAAGTTATTATCCAAATCTGGATTGCAACTATATTATATCAAACATACTTGAAATAAATGCAAATGCATGCAAAAAAATATAAGAAAACCTATCCTAATGATTTTTTATGTGAACCTAGGTTAGATTTCTATATTAAAAACCCTAAAAGACTTGATTTTTAAATTGCTTTTGTTAACTTAAATTGCATGGACAACAACCTAAATTATTATAAACCATGTTAGGAATCAACTAAAATCCTAATTATGCTAATTAGGGTGACCAAAATGCAACTTACTATCATGTTATCATTATGCATGCATGAAAATAACAACAAAAGTAAACACAAGGGCAAAAACTTACCTTGTGTAATTGTTCCCTTGTTCACAATTGTATATCACAAACAATGATACATAAAATAATAACATAAACCTAAACCTGCATACTATCATATGAACACAAATTCTAAACATCCATTAAAAATAATAAACCCTGAGCTAAAATGCATATGAATATGGAATAATAAACCCTAAGCAATCATGCAAACCTATCATTCATTCTATCATGCAAATCCTAATATGCATTTTACATACTAGAAAAAAGATTAAACAAGAGAAAATCTTTAAACTATTCTCTACTTCTTAGTCAACTAGAAGAGAATCCATTCTAGAGAACTAGAATAGAACTCATTCTAGATGACTAGAAGAGATAGAAACTCACTCTAATGAAATAAAAGAGAGAATAATAAAAATGATTAAACTGGAAGGAAGAAGAAGAAGAATAAATACCTCTAAAGCTGCTGGAAATCTTTCTTAAGGCTCCTCTCTTTATGCTAGAGAGCTTCTCAAAACTTGAGTGAGAATTGAATGAAAAATAATGAAAAGGAGACCCCTATTTATAGATTTTTGGCTCAAGCATGGACGGTCAAGATTAAATTAAATTCAAATGACCCAAGGGCTCACATTGAGTCTCCCAAAGGTCATAGTAATCAGATTGGGTCAAAAAATTAGAAAAAAATCGGATGTAAAATGGATAGAGTCCATAAAATATCAAAAACTCGGAGTTTTGCTCGAAACTGGGAATCTGGGATAATGGTCGTCCATGCCTAGGACGGCTGGCTATCCAGCCCTGGATGGTAGGCCCTCCTAGCTTGGATGGTCACCAAAACCATTCCAGTTTGAGTCCTTTTAGGATTCTTCGACTTGTTTTTGCCATATTTTTTTCATTTTTTATTCAAATTCGGTGATTCAGAAGTCAAAATAACCAAGACTTCATCCTTTATGTTACTAGAAGGGTTTGGGCTCAAAAATCATTGACCAAAGTCAAAGGGTTGGGTTAAACTAAGTGGTTAGCCGTTATGAGCCATTTTAGCTCAAATTAGGGTTTGAAAATCTATTAACCAATTGGCTTCATATAAAAAATTCCACTTCATGAAACATATTTTGAAAAATATTTTGAGTTTATAAAATCAATACTTTTGAAAAACGGTTGACCATAGTCAAATTGGATCAAAACCCTAGAAATGGTCAATTGACCACTACGAACCATTATGAGCCAAATCATTCTCGAACCATGCCAATGCTCGAATCAATCCTCTACCTAGACTCTAAATATCTATACGAATCCAATGAAACAAACCGGCACAAATTCGGAGGTTGGGAACCATCAGGGAATTCGATGCATCCATATTAGAGGAATTAGGTTTTTGAAAAATAAAAGGAGTCGCCATCTTATATAATTTTAAGGACTAAGAAAACCATAAAAAAAATGTTTTATTTTAATTAAAACAAAATAACTCCATATTTTTGGAAAAGCAAGATCAACGACCAGAGATGGATTTGAGACTAGGTTATGAGGTGTGAAAGTTCTAAGAAACATCTTGTAGGCATCTACTTCACCCTAATTAAAGGTCTCTTAATTTACTTGTGCTATTTAAAATCTCATGCACATAACTCCTAACTAACTAAAACACATAATGAAAGAAAAATCAAACAAAATCCTAAAAAACTAAGATACTTAGTATTTTAGGATGGACTTGAGCTCTATTATTGCCTACATATCTTACTAGTTTTCTATTAAGCTTCAAAGTCCACGTAGTTTGAACTAACATAGGACTCATCCTATTGTAAGGAACTGCATTCATGTAAATCCTTATCTAAAGGATTTATCTTTCAATATTCCAACTCATTTAAAACTCTATTCTAGAGAGACTTTGTTTTGTAAAACTCTTTATTTCAAAATACTTTTATTTTGAAAATAACTCTTATCCAAAGAGTAATTAATTTTAAAAACAACTCTTTCAAAGAATTCAATTTGATAAAAATAACTTTTTTTCTAAGAGTTTTTATTTGATAAAAACACTTGAAAACACAATTTTATTTGCATAAAAACACTTAAAACAAAATCTTGTTTTAAAAGCAATTTTATTTTAAAAAGAAATCTCTCAAGACTAGAATTTTAATTGAATTAAAGGAATTGATCATGATTGTAATTCTTACAATAAAAGAGTCCTATGGAGGTTAGAAACCTCCCCTAACCTATGGTTTCTAAACTACACTTAATCCTTCTTGTATCTAGAGGCTAATCTAACCTAAACTAGGGTTAAAAGTGATCTTAAACATGCTTCTAAGTTAATAAATAATTTTGGACAGCAATATAAATGCATGAAAGTATGAAAATTGAATATGAAAATGCATGCACAAATTAACAAACTCTACACTAATGACTTCTAAGGAACATATAGTGCAATTTCTATGTTAGAATGACCTAAAAGTGGAGTTAAACCATATTTTTGAGCCATTTAATATTCTGGACAGAATATTAAATGTTCTTAAACCCATGTTTTAAATATTCTAATTATACTAAAAATCCTAAAAAATACTAACCCGCACAACCCTATATGCAAATATGTAAACTATGTAAGAAAAACATGCAAAAAATGACTCTAAGAGTCTCTAAATAAACCTAATATGCAAACTATCTATCATGCTTATCAATATGCATATACTAAGAAATTAAAAGCAAACATATGATGAATAAACACAAGGGAAGGAACTCACCTCATGCAATGCTCCCTCTTCCACCATTTTTTATCAAACAATCAATTTTAATGGAAGTAAACACAAGGGAAGGGACTCACCTTATGCAAAGCTCCCTAGTTCACAATTGTATATCAAACCATGCGTTTAATCATCTTATGCTAACGTTAATGTTCTAAACATAAGCACATATCAAAACCTAACTCATATTCATGCTTCTAAACTCAAAAACAAAGTGAATCCTAACATGCATGCTAAAAACATAAAATAAACCATGTTCCTAAACAAACCCTAATCATGCATCATGCATACTATTCATCCTAACATGCATGCTAAAAACAGAAAATAAACCATGTTCCTAAACAAACCCTTATCATGCATACTATTCAAAATATTAATGCTATAAATCCTATCATGCTTTCTAACATGCTTACATGCACTCATATGTTTACTAACATGAAATAACACTACCATGTATAAAACTTACAAAATAATACTGCATGCAAACCTTAACATGCAACTAATATGCAAAACCTAATATGAAACTAGCATGCAAAACCTAATAGGAAACTAGCATGCAAAACCCTAATATGCAGCTAGCATGCAAACCCTAATTCTAACTTTTTTTTAAGAACTTAAGAAGAAGAAGAGAAACCTAGTATGCTACTAAAAGAAAACATTACACTCTTACTTAAATAAAAAAAAGGTAGAAGAAAAATGAAGTTGAAAACAACAAAATGAAAACCCAGCATGCTTCTAAACTAGGGGTGTGCAAAAACCCGCCCAACCCGTTGTAACCGCCCAACCCCATCCTAACCAACCCGCAATCCGCGGTTACATATCTCATGGTGGGTGGGGTGATCGCTAAAAATACAGGAGGTTAAATTCCGTATTTACGGTCAATATTATTTTATTTATAATCTACCCTATGTTTAACCTCAATTCGAAGAGAGTGGTAAGCACAGGTGTCGGTCTACAGAGACTAGTAATGAAAATCGGCTAAGTCAATTCACTTTTGGTGAAAGAGACATTTCCCATTGGGTAGATTTGGTCGATTAACTGATTTTTAACGGTAATTGCAAGTCAAACTGCCATGTACAGTGTAATAAATTAAGAATCACTGACAGAAAATAAGTCGAACATATAAGGACATAATTGCAATAGAAATAACATAAATTGAACTTAAATTAAATTGCAGAAATTAAACGGGCAGGAATTGAAATTGCATAATTTTAAATAAAGAAAAAACCACGTCTCTCCAAGTGGAGAGAGAAATATACTCTACTGAAATTTAAAGTACAGAATTGAAAGCATAAATTAATAAAAATCCTTATTGTAATTCCAAGTGGAAAGAGGGGATATTCTACTGAAATGGAAATTGCATAATTAAAAACAACAATTAAAAACTAAAAATAAATATAAAAACCTCTTCTCTCCAAGTGGAGAGAGGGACGATTGCATCGTGTGTGAAATTGCGTAATTTGGAAAATACTGAAATTAAAAAAACAGAAACTGAGAATAAAAACTGAAAAATAAATTCACTCTCTGAAATTAAACTGACTGAACTGAACAGTAGTAAAGTATGTGGAAGCAGAAAATAATCAAGACTTAGATGCACGTAACATAAAATAATCTATGACTATTTCTGATAAAATCCAATATGAACACTCAACTAACAAAGGAGAATAATCTGCATAACTATTCGTGCGCCTGATGAAATTCAACGACAAAAGTTTAAAGAAAAACAAACTGCGCGCTCCCCTTCTGTTTGGCGAACTTTCCTTTTATAGAAACCGAATACATACGTTCATCTCCTTTTTCTTCTTTTTCTGACACCGCGACTTCTGTTCGCTGACTTCCGCGAGCTACATTTCTCTCTTCTCTTGCTGCGATTCTCTCCTTTCTCCTTCTCTATTTTCCTACCTACCCAGCACCCCAGCCACTCCCCCATCACTCTCATTCTCATTTTTCTTCCCCATCCTTTTATTTTCCTTGACTTTCTTGATTTCTTTCTCTCCTCCAATTAGTCTTCACTTTTCCTGACTTTCTCTCCCTCACCTACACCCTTTCTCTCTCCTTAGTCTCTTTTTTTTTTCATTTTTCAAAATTACATTTTGACCCCGCGAGTTTTAAATCATTATATTTTATTCCCGATTTCTCTTCAAACTTCAAATGCTCGTATTTTCTTCGTCTGAAGTCCGATTTGGACGTTCTTTATATGCATGCGAAGCTTGTGACGCGTACTTTCAAACTACGGTAGTTTCATGGCTTGATTTCATATCTGCAATGCAAAACAAAAGAAATCAATTACGCGCACCTATTCCACACAACTTTAACCTAAAATAATGACAGAAATAAAAACAAGCTAAAATGCTACTCTTATGCGATATTTGCAACAATTCTAAAATAACTGAAAAGCACTAAAATGACCTAATTAACCTAATTAACATGCCTTTAGGGCATTAACAAAGCTTACTTTGGGGTTTAAATTTCAAAAATTTGAGCACTTATCATGGGGTCGGGTGGATGAGATAGAAATTCTATGAGTCGGGTTGGTTGGTGGGTGTCAATACCAAAACCTGCTCAAGACCCGCCACCCACCAACATTTATATATAAATATATTTATACATATAAATAATAAATTTACATAAAATGATTTAAGATACTTGTTATAATTTTTTTTTTTTTTAAATACATGTTAGAAAAGTTAGAAAGCAGAAACCATAAATGCTAAAAGCAAAATACATGTTATAAATTTATAACTATTTCTTTGCCATCAAATTACATTGTAAAATGTTGAATAGATCCTCCAAGGCATTTAAATATTATGTTATAAAATGGTGATGTGTTTGTTTTTCATCATCTTCAATGTTCAAATGCGAGTGGAATCACATCGATATACACATGAGATGTCTCTCTTTCTACTTTGTTTATTATCTTTTCCAATTGATAAACATTCTTCATCCCTTTTGCTTAGGGAGTTCCTGTAAATTTTAAGCAGAATTTCATCCCATTGTCAAATATACTCACCCTATTTTATATGAATATGCCTCCCTAATTCTTCTTTATTATTTATATTAATATGTATATACTTTCAATTTATGTGCCTTACATCATTTTTATAATTTTCATATTTATGTTTTAAATAGTTTATGGAGGAGTCCCATGAGAATTATAGTTTAATCATTAAAGTACACAAAATTGTATTGTTAGATACGAATTTGAGGTGTCTTTGCTTGTTCAAATGAGTTTAGAGATTTTAGGTGTCTATAAAAAAAATTTATTATTGATTGACACGCCTAATCCGCCCACCCGCCGGTTGAAATCCGCTAATTTTTTCAACCAACCCGCCGATTATTAAGGTGAGTGGGTCGATTGGCGGTTGGGAAGATTAGCCACCAGCCAAGGGCGGGTTGGTTGGCGATTTTACCTTCCACCCGCCCCCAACCGACCCGCGCACACCGCTATTCTAAACTATTGAAATAATTAAAAAGGAAAAAGAGGGGAAGAGAAACTTACATTAGAGTTGTTGTAGCTCCCTTCTTTAGCTTCCTCAGGCAAGCCTAAAAAATTTCTCAGTAATTCAATATGTTAAAACCCTAAACTAAGGCTCTTATTTATAGATTTTTGGCTCAAGCATGAACAGCAAAGATTAAATTTAATACTAATGATCCTAGGGCTCACATTGAGTCTTCCAAGGGTCCTAGTAATCAGATTAGGTAAAAAGAGTGAAAAAAAACTTGAAGCAAAGACCCCAAAATCACTCAAACTCGAAATTGGGTGAAACTGGGAAACAAGATAAGTGCCCGACGAAGCTATAGAAAGTTTTCCGTCCACCCTTGGACGGTTGGCCGTCCATGCTTGGACGGTCACTAGAATGGAATGCTAAAAACCCTCCAATTTTGAAGAAATCTAAGGTATTTTGGGACTTTTCAACTTATTTTAAGTGTATCTTCCTCATTTTAAGTTCAAATTCGATGATTCAAAAGCCAAAACATTCAGGACTTAATCCTTTATGTTTCTAAAAGGGTTTGGGTTCAAAATTCATTGATCAAAGTCAAAGGGTTGAGTTAAACCCAATTGATTAGCCTTTATAAGCCATTTTTGCTCAAACTAGGGTTTTGAAATTCACTAACCAATTGGCTTTAAATAAAAAATGCCACTTCATGAAACATGTTTTGAAAATTATTTTGAAAACATTTTAAGGTTTTGAAAAAAATTAATTTTTGAAAAACAGTTAACCTTGGTCAAATTATGTCAAAACCCTAAAAATAGTCAATTGACCACTATGAACCATTATGAACCAAATTTCTCTCAAACCAAATTTCTATACACTTAATGAAACAAACTGGGATGAATTCAGAGGTCATTTAGAAATTATACGAGAAAAATGACAATTCTACCATTGAAGTCGCAAATGTTCTTATTATCTATTGAGCTTCGATCGGAATGATATGAAATTTGACATAGACATTCTTAGACTCCCTGAAAACTAAATAAAAAATGAATCACTTGATTACACAAAAACCTATATGCAATAATAGCTTCTATCTACCTAAGGAAAAATGGTAATTTAGGAAACCAAAGCTTTAATGTCTCTTTCTCTAAAAATGATTGGTTATTCTCAACCAATGGGACATGAAATGATGACTTACATTCTATAAGTAAAAAATGGTGTGTTTACAGAGGTCATTCAGAAATTATGCAAGAAAAATGACAATTCTACCTTTAAAGTCACAAAAGTTCTTATTACCTATCGAGCTTCGATCGGAATGACATGAAATTTGACATGGACATTCCTATACTCTCTAAAAATCTAATGCAAGAAGAATGAACCTAAAACAAGTTAGAAACCTACATGTAATAATAGCCTCTATCTAACAAAGGAAAAAAGGTAATTTGGAATACTGGGGTTTTGAGGCCTAATCCTCTAGAAATGATTGGTCATTCTCGACCAGTGGGACATGAGAATGATGACTTAAATGCTATAAGTCAAAAATGGGGTGTCTATAGGAAGTCATTTTTGGAGAAGTGATTTCTAAAATGGACTTTTTAAAAAGTCATTTAAAAAAAAAATAGTCTTTTTGCATCAAAAAGTATGGATTCTTTCTACAAAAGTGATTTTTCAAAAGCAAAATTTTTTTACTTCTCCCAAATGGACTTCCAAGTAATTGACTTTTTATAAAAGTCCATTTTGGAGAACTCACTAAACACATTTTTTTTCTTTCCAAAATGACTTTTAAGGCTAGGAAGTCCATTTGGAGCCTCCCAAAAGATATGTCAAATGGCCACTAAAATGAAGCAATTTAAAGTAAAAGTATCAAAGTGAGATTAACTTAAATTTCAGGGTATTTTCGGTAATTTACCCTTATTAAAATATTAGGATTCGATTATATGCCTTTATTTACCTAATAATTCAAGATAAAATTTTGAATTCTAAAATTTTCTATGAAAAGTAAGATTTTCAATTCCAACCTTTATAGGTAAAAATTATTAATTATCAATTCTCACTTTATTTAACTTTATATATGACTAATGTAATATTTAAATCCATCTTCTTCACTGAATAATTTATTTTTGGTTACCGTTTTTAAATAGTTGTTAGTTTAAATAGGAAAATAATATATTTTTGTCAAACATTCTAAGGCATTTTTCAAAAATAAAGTGATTGGGTCATGTTTTTAAAAAGAGCGATACTAGGCGTCCCACATATTTCCTGTTTCTACTTCCCGTCCAACAGTGAAAATGTTCAACATAGTGAATGCATCAACACAGTAAAAACACCCCAACACAGTAAAAAAGTCCAACACAGTGAAAAACACCTAAATTCCATTTTTCACAGTTTTTTTTTTTTGTTCTCACTGTGTTTTTTAGGTTTTCACTATATTTAATTTACTGTGTTTTTTATTTATTTATTATTTTTCATGTGTTTTTTCAAGCACACTTATTTTTCCTTTTTTTTTACTGTGGTAATAAAAAAACACAGTGAAAACTAAAAATACACAGTAAAAACTCAAGTTTTCACTATATTTTTAGTTTTCACTATTTTTTTTTTATTAGCACAGTAACAAAAAGTTTGGTTTATAACACTGTCTTTTTTTATTAGCACAGTAAAGAAGAAAGAAGAAGCAGCAACATAGTAAAGAAGAAGATAAATAAGATGAACCGGCAGCAGCAGTAGCAGCAGAAGAAGAACCGGAGATGAGCATCACTTTCAATTTCTCTCGCTCTCTCTCTTCTTTTCCATGAGGCGATTTGATGAGGGGAAGAAGAAATAACAGATTGAAAGAAAACAGTGTTGCGGATGTTTGTGTTTTTCGGTAGAGCAGCTGCAGTAATCGGTCTTCTCTTGACCGATTGTATACTTCTTGGGTTGATAATCAAAGGTTTTCGGTGGAGCAGCTCACATATTGTATTTGCGGATGCTTCTTGGGTAGTAGGGAGCAGCTTACAGATTGTTGTTGTTGTTGTTTCAAGGTGGTATTGGTTTTAGCTAAGGTGGTATTGGTTTTGCTTATT
Organism: Hamamelis virginiana; assembly: GCA_017140935.1. NCBI lineage: Eukaryota > Viridiplantae > Streptophyta > Magnoliopsida > Saxifragales > Hamamelidaceae > Hamamelis > Hamamelis virginiana. Next base: position 407,963 of record JAESVK010000144.1, on the reverse strand, counting down.
GGGTTTTGTTGCTTCTTGGGTTTTGTTTTAGTGGTATTGGTTTTAGCAGCTCACAGATTGTTTGTTTGACAAGAAACTACCATGTCATTGACGGGAACAGTAAACGGGAAATAAAACTGGAGGATTAGCATTTTCTTTTTAAAAATATGAAAATTAGAGCATCTCTAATTGACTTTCATTTAGAGTTGCCATTATCAATTTGGGAGTCATGGCAAAAAAAGTTACTCCAATTAGATGTCATCCATGGCTCCCAAATTTGTCAATAGCATCAATACCTCCCATATTAAAGAAATTTTTTAGCAATTTCCATCTCTTTCAAAATAGTCCACATAAGATTTTCCTTCAATATAATGTCCATGGGAATACAATGTTGTCAAAGATGAGAGCTCTCCATTAGAATGCAATAGTGCCAAAAATGGGAGGAGTTCCTATTTAAATTAGCATTGTAAGAGCATCAGCAGCAGTCTAGAAAAAGCAACAGCCAAAGCTAAAAACGGCCATTTTTTGCTAAAAATGGTCCGCAGCAGTGTAGCTAAAGCAAAAAAAAAAATTGCTCAATGAACAGTTGCGAGCAAAAATTGCCATCTTTTTGCTACGCACTGTTCATCAAGCAATAACCAAAAGAATGTGCAAAAACCCCTTTTGCCCTCCAAAGAATACCATTGGAATCACATCAAAACCACTTTCTCACCAAATTTTCTCAGCAACCAAACAGGATAGCATGAAGAAAAAAAAAATTAATTCAACACTCCAAACAAAGTTCTCACAAGATTCATGCAACAATCATCAACCAAACATATATAAGATTAAAAATAAATCAAAAAATGAACAAGAAAACCCAAAAAATCAGTGCTTCGAAGCTCTTACCGTACATACTTTCATGTTAGTTTACAGTGATCGAGCTCCGTCGATGTTGTGCCGTCATCCATTGATAGAGCTTCACCAGCCGGTCAACTGATTGGTGAGAAGAGAGAGAATCAGAGGAGAAAGAGAGAAAGAGAGAAAAAGAGGAGAAACTTTGAGAGAAATATGAGAGAAAAAGAGGAAAAGGAAAGAGAGAATAGAGATGGGTTATCACCGTCGGCCCGAGATAGCCGGACGGCGAGGTCTACCGGAGATGGTGATCGACCTTCTCACCGTCGGCCAGGAAGCCCTTCGAGAAGACGGGACCGAGAGAGCTTCATCCAAAATGAGGGTTTCATGCCTTTTTATAATTTTTTTACCAATTTTACCCTTCAAACCCCAAATCCTTTCCCAATTTTGCCCTTCTAACGGCTCATTTCCACTTTTTCCTATAAATAGCCCCCCAAACTCTTTATAAAATTCACTCACATTGCACCCTTGCTCAAACCAATCTTCTCAACTTTTCAAGAGCTGAAAAAGGTTAGACTTTTAATTTGTTTTTTTTTTTAAATAATCATCATATTTAATGTTTTATTTTCACTATATATATGCATTACAATATGGTCAATTTAATAGCACATTTTGAAAATTTGACCGTTGCAATAAGATTAACATTAGGGTTAATTGCATGTTTACTAAATATTATAGTCATCCAACGGTCAGATTCTTACATATGTCAATATGGAAAATTGTGATATTATGTGTTTTTCAAAATATCACCGGTTAATATGAATTGACAAATCGTTTTCATAAATCGACCTTTGGATCACTGTGGATTTTGGTCGAAATGCAGATGAGATGTATTTCATCGAATCTAACAGTCATTTTTGCGACATATGGTTTGCAATTGCCCCTATTGAAGTCACCTTGCATTATGGAATTTTAATAATTTATTTCTGTATATTATTTAATTTTCATAACATTTGATATGGTTTATAAATTTTGAAAATTTAGTTAATTTTAATATCTTATATCTACTAGGCAAAAAAATGTCAACATCTCAAGCACGGCCTAAGCCTAAGCGGGGAAAGTCATTCTCAGCAGCAGAAGACGAGACATTGTGCGTAGCTTGGCTGGCCATAAGCCAAGATCCGGTGACCGGTTCTGGGCAACCTTTGGCAAAGTTCTGGGATCGAGTTTTACACCGCTTTATAAGTAAAAATGTTAGCCCAGAACCACGCACTTCATGTTCAATCCAAAATCGCTGGGCTCAAATCAGGCATTTCTGTACAAAATATCGTGGGTGTAACGCACAGATTCAGCACAGGCCGCCAAAAGTGGATCCAACCTCCTTGACGAGGTGAGTTTTCTATTGTTATATTTATGTCCCAATCTATTTTCAAGAAACCGTAATGTAGTTCTGTTCAAACTGCGTAGGTTGTGCAAGCTAAATAGTTGTTCAAAAATGATATTGGCAAACCATTCCTTTTGGATCACTGTTGGGAAATTCTCAAACTCTCTAATAAGTGGATAATTCTGGATGCGCCAACTTTACCCCATAGCCCCCCTAGTCGCCTGCTGAGGGGACTCCTCGAACGCCAATCTCTCTTGATGAGGATCAAAATCCATTCAGTAATGACAGTGTTAGCTCACCTCTGAAGAACAAAAGGCCGCCTGGACGAAAAGCAGAAAAAGAATATTGTCGGAAAAGCAAAGCAAGTCCAGCGAATAGTAGTAGTGCATTTACAGAAACGATGCGGGACGTGATGGGCCAAAAAAAAATGCGTAGGGTTCTATTTGAAGAGGAAAAGCTTGGGTTAATGAAGGCAGCATCTGAAAGGGAGGTTTTGCAACTTCAATTGGCTAGGGCTGCTGAAGAAAGGATGAGGGCTGTTGAAGAAAGGATGAGGGCTACTGAAGAAAGTAAGAAGGCTGCCGACGATAGGGAGCAGAGGCGTGAAGATGAGGCAATTATGAAAATTGACATTACAGGCATGTCCCCATATTTGCAACACTATTATCAATTGCAAAAGAATGCCATTATGGCCAGAGCATTGCAGAAAGGTTGCAGCTCCAACTATTCCCCGCTCCCTGACTATTAGCTTATGTACTTTCACTCTTTCTTATTATGCACTAGTTTTTATAATTCCAGTACTTGTCTAATGCGGTAGTTTATAAACTTCCAGGTCTTGTGTAATGCAACTACTATATACTTTAATTTAATGCACTAGTTTTTAAATTTGTCTCTACTTTAATTAAATGAAATGCATCATCATGTAGCGACCAAAGAAAAAAACATAATGCATTCTCAAATAACATAATATATAAACTTAAATATCACATTGTAATAAAGCATGCGTACAAATAAGCAATCCATAAGGCCTTGTCAATGTAGCGACCAAAGATGAGCAATGATGTTGGTGCGGAGGGCATAATGGGCGTTCGAATCTCGAATCTCACGATGTCGGGCCATGTACCGATCAAATGGTATCCCACCATTTGAGACTTTTACCGGGGTGACCGAATCTAGTGAGTCATATTCATCGTGTGTAATAGCCTCTGCAACCAGTAGATTGTCATCAACCCGCTCGTCCTCGACTATCATGTTGTGCAAAATAATGCACGCCTTCATGATGAAGCATAAATCTTCAGTATGCCAAAATCGCGCTGGCCCTCGAACGATTGCGAAACATGCTTGGAGCACCCCAAATGCACGTTCGACATCTTTTCTATAACTTTTATGTTTTTCTGCAAAAAAAGCTTTTGCTGGATCTTGAGGTTGGTTTATTGTGTGCACAATTGTTGCCCATTGTGGATATATTCCGTCCGCAAGATAATATCCCATATTGTAATGGGTGCCCGATATGGAATAACTCGCTGGAGGGCCACGCTTTTCTTGCAAATTCTTAAAGAGATTAGAAGCATCAAGAACGTTAATATCATTATTTGACCCTGGCATGCCAAAAAAAGCATGCCATATCCACAAGTCGTACGAGGCGACCGCTTCGAGAACGATTGTCGGTCGGTGGACATGTCCTGTATAAATACCGTGATAAGCTGTGGGACAGTTTTTCCATGCCCAATGCATACAGTCCAAACTTCCCAACATTCTAGGGAAACCACGTTGATCGACTTTGCGCAATAGCCTGGCTATGTCTGCCGCGTTAGGAGACCTGAGATATTCCTCTCCAAATACACGAATCACTCCTTTGCAGAATCGCTTCACACACTTGAGTGCTGTGGTCTCTCCAATTCGGACGTACTCGTCCACTGAATCAGCGGACATACCGTATGCAAGCATACGAAGTGCGGCCGTCATCTTTTGTTCGCCAGATAAGCCTAAAGTGCCGGCAACTTTACTTCTTTGTAGGAAGTATCTGTCGTGGTGTTGGAGCGCATGTAATATTCGATAGAACAAAGGCCGCTGCATGCGGAAGCGTCTGCGAAATAAACTTTCATCGTATACTGGATTCTCAACAAAGTAGTCGTTAAGCAGCCGAATATTACCACCGACTCTATCACAATATCGGAATTGCCTATGGTTGCTCTCTCCTTGTGTTTTTTATTGTTGGTTTCCAGTTTCAAACTCCAAGAAGGCTGCTGACCACACGCCAAGTTCTTCCTCATCCGATGACGAGGATGCTGAAAAATCTCCATTTGCAATCTGTTTGAACAATTTACTCATTGTTTGTAGAATTGAATTTGATGATATGTGGTGATAGTAAGGGAAAAGAATGCCATTTTATAGACGATCAATACAGTACTTTGATGACATACTGACATGCTTTGATGACATGCATTGATGAAAGTACTTTGATGACATGCTGACATGCTTTGATGATATGCATTGATGACAGTACTTTGATGACATGCATTGATGATAGTACTTTGATGACATGCTTTGATGACAGTACTTTGATGACATACTTTGATGACAGTACTTTGATGACAGTTCATTTATGACATGCTTTGATGACAGTACTTTGATGACATATGCTAGCCAGCTTTTTCTCTTACCGAGGTTATGACATGCTTTTTACATTTCCCATATGATATGATAGATCAATACAGTACTGCATATATTTATGTGCTAGACAGCTTTTTCTCTAACCGAGGTTATGACATGCTTTTTACATCTCCCATGTGATGTGACAGATCAATACAGTACTGCATATATTTATGTGCTAGACAGCTTTTTCTCTTACCGAGGTTATGACATGCTTTTTACATCTCCCATATGATGTGACAGATCAATACAGTACTGCATAGATTTATGTGCTAGACAGCTTTTTCTCTTACCGAGGTTATGACATGCCTTTTACATCTCCCATATGATGTGACAGATCAATACAGTACTGCATAGATTTATGTGCTAGACATTTTTTTCTCTTACCGAGGTTATGACATGCTTTTTACATCTCCCATGTGATTTTTGAAATATTTGATATAGAGAAATGATCTCTCTTAGGGTACAGTTTTTGCGTTACAATTTTACAGTACATCCTCACTGTAGAAAATGGGTGAGGTATTTTGAAAAACCGACCGTTGGATTAAATAATCCTGTTACGTTTGTCGTGCCTGCCAAAAATCACATTGATCCAACGGTTGGTTTCCGAGAAAACTGACTGTGAAAAAATCGGACAAAATTTGTGTTCATTAGAGTCTCATCTTATTTCAAAGGCAAATGCAAGAAACCAACCGTTGGATCAGTGTGATTTTTGGCAGCCATGACAAACATAACAGGATTATGTAAACCAACGGTCGGTTTTTCAAAATACCTCACCCATTTATCCCAGTGAGGATGTACTGTAAAATTGTAACGCAAAACCTTTACCCCAATAGATCAATTCTAATTTGATATATATATTTTTATTTTATTAATATTGAGAAGAAGTACAATATGTTAAAAAAAAAAAATACATACAATTTAACATTAATTTAATAATAAAATATTAATTTTAATATTTTTAATTTGATAAATTAAACATAATAGTGGTTTGAGTCATGTAGATGAATGAAGGGTATGTGATGTAATTGATAAGTACTTCATGAGGGTAAAAGTGGAATAAAATGGTTTAGCTAAAAGTATTTAGCTACACTGCTGTGGGAAAAATTTTTTGGCTAAAAGCATAATAGCAAAAAACCACTTTTTGAATCCAAATTTTAGCTTTGGCTATTTTGTTTTTGCTCTTCTGCTGTGGATGCTCTAAGAGCATCTCCTATGGGCTCCCATTTGGAGCTTCCATTGATAAATTTGGGAGCCATAACAAAAAAGTTACTCTAATAGGGTGCCATCCATGGCTCCCAAATTTGGTAATGGCATCAATGCCTCTCAGATTTGGAATTTTTTTTTGGCATTGGCCGTCTCCTCCCAAATAGTTCCCATCATATTTTCCTTCAATTTAAAGCTCATTTGAACACAGTGGTACCAAATATGAGAGCTTCCCATTGGAGCGCAATAGTGCCAAATATGAAAGAAGCAACACCATAGTACTCCCATATATGGAAATGAGAGGCCCAAATGAGAGCTTCCCATTGCATTCATGTAATTTGATGTGCCAAAGTCAAAATTTGGCATCCTAAATGGCACCAAATGACATCAATGATAAATTTTGGCCCATATGTACTCTAATCCATTAATATTATATTTTGACATTTTCTATATTTTTGAAAAGAAGGTAAGATATGACACAAATGGAAAATGCCATTTCAAATGCATCCCAATGGAGTAAGGTATTTGGGTGTTAATGTCAAATTTTGATAATGGTAGCTCATATAGCATCCCATTGGAGATGCTCTAATACTAACAAATATAGAAATAGGAGACCCAAATGCGAGTTTCCCATTAGAGATTATGTAAGTTGGGTGGTCAAAATGTGTGGTAAACTAGTTAATTTCAACATGATTGAACATTAATGATAACCTGTAAGGTAGTCAACGACCATATTTAGATATTTTAATCGAACTTTGGCATACCAATTATTGGATAGACCATATTTAAAGATAATTTGTCCATTTTTAAGGAATAAGGGTCCATTTGCTTTAAATTTTTTTAATATTACTTTTGAAACTTGAGGGGTGATATTTGATAGAATAGTTGGCAAAATTTTAATACTAGACATAATTGTGGCAAAAGTTAGGCGCCTCTAACTTATGCGAAATCACTTCTTCTAATATAAAAATTTTAATACGTGGAAATTATGATTTGAACATAAATTTAAAGTAATATGTAAAAAAAAATTTCTCCAAAAATAATTTGAAAAAAAACTAAGGCACCGTTTAGATTTATTTTTTATAAATATTTATTTGTTTTTTTAAATTTTTTATAAGAATTTCCATATTGCAAATTTTTTAGAAAACAAATAAGTTTTTATAAAAAACAAATCCACACGGTGCCTACCAGACAGCTACAAATTGAACCCAAATTATAAGTTTGGATCACGCATGGCCAGCCCTACAACCAGAGGATGTGTGTTTGAGCATCAAGCGGTAGAAGAATCAATGAGTGATGAATGAAGTGGGATTTGTTGGGTCCCTTTCGTCAGAGCATGTATAATTCTAATAAAAAGTTTACTCACTACTCAGCCATCAAATCTTCCCAAACAGCTGACACGTTCCGTGTCAAATCTCCTGTGGATAAGTAGAAACAGCGGCACGGCCTTAAATACCGTCTTCTTCCCTTCAATTCACAGTCGGAAGCTCTTAAAACCTCTTCTTTTTCTCTCTCTCTCCGTCCCTTCTATTCTACCAGAGAAAGTATGGCGAGACAATCCCAGAAGAGACCCATAATAATTTCTGTCGAAACGAATAGTTTTGCGTAGATGGAGGGACGAAGAAGGCTCGCTGTACTCTGTTCTCATCTTCACCCATCTGCTTTGGGCACTTCCACATTCTCCCAGAATTTGAATCGAGTCTCATGTGTTTCCACTTCGAATTGCGATGCTAGTTCGGATGATGCCCAGAAGGGAAATCAAGAAAATGATTGTGTTTTTTGCCAGATTATTCGTGGAGAATCTCCTTCTTTGAAGGTAATATGCTTTCCCGTACTTGGGATTACTTGCTTTTTTTTTTTCCTCATGAATTCTAAGTATGTAGATTATTGCCAAACTGGACTTGGGTACCATTCAATTTTTTGGTTTTGTTAGTTTTGTTGGAGACTTGTCTTGCATCGGTTCCTCACATTACCCAAGTTTGGTTAATAAGTTCTAGAGACTCCTAAGTTAAGCTATTGAATTGTATCCTGGTTTCTCACAAGGTTGATGATTCTGAAACTGAGAAAATGTTTGTTGGGTTCGCCATTGCTGTCATCTAACAAGCATGGATACGACACGCGATATTGTTATGAGTTATGACACAGACAGGAAATACTAAAAAATATGGATGAGAAATAACTAGAAATATATACATGAAAAATGCTTTATAAGGAGTAATATGAACTTAAATGATGGATTTGTTGGGGAATGCAACTTTGAGATATGCAAATATAGGGAGTAATACTCCGTATATATTTATAAGGTACATGATAAGGATTGATATTTAAAGGGGGACTCAGACATATGTCCCTCATATTGGACTTATAGCATCATAGGTCCAAGTCGACACTTTTTATCGCCTTAGATTTCTAATGTAAATTTTGGACATAATTTCTTAATAAGATAATAAAAGATTAAATCAGTGAAATCAGAGACTAATTAATTTCATTAAAAAAAAAGAACAAACTAATTTTACAGTGAAATCAGTGAAAATTCTCTCAACAATAAATTTATCTGTTGATTGATAGATAAATTTATTTATTAAGAGATTTGCAGAGAAATATCATTCTTACCCACAATGGATCACTCCAGGACATCACAAGCATTGAAATAAGATCAACACCTAAGAGTGATAATTAATTTTGTAAAAATAATTAATTTTACAATGAAATCAGTGAAAATTCTCTCAACAGATAAATTTATCTGTTGACTGACAGCGGTTAAGAGATCTCCACCAATGAATCACTCAAGGACATCATAAGCTTTGAAAGAAGATCAACAGCCAAAGAGCCTAAGCATCAAAGCCGCAATTGCACGTTATTGCCCATCACATTATCATAAGCATAAGGATGAGGATGCCCTTCACTGTAAATGGACATCAATTAGCTACAACTACTGGAAATGCCTAAATTCCTTCTACGAATATCTATCCTGACATTAGATGCCCAAAGAAGTCATCTTAATTCTAGACATAAAGAGCAGCCCCGAACCAAATTGATATGGAAAAAATGCATGTTGAGCCAGATCAGGTACAACACTAACCAGAAACTTGATGTTCAACTGCTAAACCATACAAAATGATCCTTGAGCTTATACTTTTCGTTCCTGTTGATATACTTAATTAAAACTTTCGATTGTTGACAAGACAATTTCCAGAATCACATTCCCATGGTTCTCTTCAGGTCAAGAACTAATTTCATAATTATAAGCTGAACAATTGCAAAGGCGAAGTTTTCGAGCGAGGCCAGCTGATCAACACAAGTGAGGGAGCCCTGCCTAATAGTTGATTTGCTTTAGCAATTAACCTTGACCTTGTCAGAAAATGAAGAAAGAAGAAATAGGAATTTGGACCTGTAACGTACACAGAATTTCAAATAAAAATTTACAAATTCGAAGTGAATTGGATATCTTCAATTTTCGATCTGGTTTCAAATAGAAACTTACAGATCATCTCATCTTCCTGCGTGTTCTCAACTTCTTTGTCAATGTGCGATGGTTCATAAATGGCGTTGCCATGGTCCATGTTTCGGAATCGAGAACCCTAACTTGTTTGGTCTAGTGAGTAGAAAACCTTGATGAGAAGTGTTTGACCCAGTTTTTGTCTCATCTTTGTTATGGTCAGATCTAGGCTGTTAGCAGTGGTGGAGTACATCTGGTAAGGATGAGAGGATATGGTTGTGAAGGTGATGGTGGAGGATTGGGATTTGAGGAAGGAGATGACATTGTCGAGGGGATTTGACGTAAAAGGGCAAAATTGTTTTCTAAAAATGTTTATGAACTTTAACCAAACATTTGAAACTCAAGGACCTTACAGGTTAAGCAAATTAAGTTTGGACTTAGTCTTGCATGCAATAGTTACGAGGGACTTTAAGCTAATTATCCTATATTTAAATTGCATGAATTAATTGACCATAACAATCATTTCCTTAGAACTTATGAGGCTTAGCCAAACATTTTTTCTTTTGAGATTTTAGCACTTCGAAATTTTGGAGTTTCCAGAATTTGAATTGAAAGATGTGCTTCTTTCCAAAATTTGTTTCCTAAATCTTTTACCTTGTATTTGACGTCGAAGTTTCTGCCTTAAATGATTATTATAATCTTGAAAGATGGATTACGTTATTTTGCTTCTGATTTTCTTATTCTTTGTTAAATTTTATTGTTACAGCTTTATGAAGATGATGTTTGCCTATGTATATTGGACACAAACCCTCTGAGTCATGGGTAAGGTATCATGTGGAATATGTTTTCTTTGCTTCTGGTTTCCATCAGGATCTTTTAGCGAGTTAACTGTCATAACAGCGTCAAATATTAACCCATAAATGTGGAAAGGACAGGAGGTTTTTGTGAGCCAGACCTCAATTTTCTTGGTGCATTAATTGTTTAGCTTTGTGTTTTTGTTCTGTATACCTACCGTGTACAGGGGTATTTTGCCTTCAAATCTAAAACAAAACACACTTTTACTTGATCCAAAAAAATGACATTTTAACCTTGTTTGCTCTCGACAAAAGAAAAATGACAACTTTGTAATTTTTGAGGCTTGTTATGTTGTGACTTAAATATCGAACCTTTTAACTTAGTGATGGGAAAACTACTCTCTTACTTTCAACAGGTTGGGAAAAATAAATCTGTATCTCTCTTTAGGCTTTAATTCCAAGTAAATTTATGTTACTGAAGAAGTATAATTAACTGGAGTTTGGAACTGTGAAATGCTTTTTGTAATGAAATTGTTGTGGTTAATTCATGGAATTAATTAATTGTTCAATTTGCATCACTATTACTTGACTCAGCTTAACAAAGCCTCATCCTGAATTCATTGGATGGGTTGTAGGGACCTTATTCTGCCATTGTTTCATGCCATACAGGGTTCACATCTTCTGCATGGTTTCAATTTTGAATATGAATGTGGCTCCAATCCTTTGAAAGGAACTACGCTGTGGGAAATATTCGTAAACTCATGGAAGTGAGGAAAAATTCTATAAATGTATTGGAAGTGTTTAAAAGTCACTTAAATGTTATATATGACCATTTAGATGCAAAGATAAGCTTAAATAATCATGAATAGAGTTTATCACTCATTAGTACTTGTAGTTCTTATACTCGCTCGTGAGAAGTACAACTTTATTGAATGGATGGCTACAGAAAACATAATGAAAAATGTGTGGGATAAATTTTCGAAGATTTAACTGAAGCTTGTATAAATGTAAAGATATTTGTAAAATTCCAATGCAAACAACCATTTCATGTGAAATAGAAGTATAAAAAGTTAATAATTTAAATAAAATTAATCGATGTAAACAATTTTGAAGTAATTATATCCAACAAAAAAACCCCATAAATTTCTTTATAAAAAACCAACAAGAAAAAAGGGTTTCATTCCTTTTTAATTTTCATCTAGATTTATGGCTTTAACTTCAATTCCATGAATTCACATCATTCTTGCAAATGACGAATTTTCCTTTGAGACATCATCTATGCCGCAAAATATATTTGATTGGTGACACTGTGTAGAACAATAGGTGCAGGTTGTGGCTAGGTTGATGAAACACAAATTTGAAAGGCTTGTGTGAATTGTGGTTGAGCTAGATGAGAGCATAAGAGCATTGAGCTAGCGCATTAACAATGGGTGTGCGTGACAATGTCTGGAGTTCAGAGTTTCTTTTAGCAGCCATTCTTGAACATCCCATGTAGTTGGTATTAAAGCTTTGTTGAGTTGATCTAATTCAATTTTGGCACACTTTTTATTTTGGCTAGTTTCCTTTTAGGTACACTTTTGGATTATATGTGCAGAACATCTATCATATTGGTTGAGTGATGAGTATTACAGTATAATGTGAGGATTTTAACATCCTGATTTAAGTTGAAAGCCAAAATGAGCTGAAGGAAGGGCTTCATATCATTACCTTATTATTGTGAAAAAGGGAGCTTTTTATTCTATTTATTATTAGAAAATTTTTCTGAAAAACAAGGTTTGGAACCATAGTCCCTGACAACTATAACGGTGCTTACTTGTTGACATTAAAGCCCTTCATTATTGTAATAAGATGGGGCAGCGGGCACATAACCCTTTGCTGCTCCCTTCTTGAGTGTTTCACACGAAGCTCTTTGATCCTGCCTTGCACCTCTTTAGGCTTCACTATAGCCCATGGCTGGCATATGTATTTCTTTGATAGGGAATAACCATCTGAAATGGTAATGGGAGTATTATCACCATTGGCTCAGGTTGATCTAAAGTATGAGGCTAATTTAACACAAGTTGGACTTATGAGAGTTGTACTCTCCTATATAGAGCATGAGTGAACCTGATCTTAGAGGACGGGCTTTTGGGGAATATTTGAAGAATTTTGAGCTGGCTGTCCCTTTGTCTTTGTCTTCTTTATTCTTTTTATTTTTGCTCTCTATTCCTTAAATTTCTTCATTTTCTTTTCATCTGCCCTTGTGGTGTCATGTGTTGGAGATTAGGAACTTTCATCTAAACAACCCTTGCCCTTTTTCTCCTCCAAATGAGAGGCTAGGAGAACCACAATGCCCTCTCCTTCGTAAGCATCCATTCTACTTTACTTCTAATTTCTCTCCTCTTTTAACCATTCCAGTTTAAATCATTCCCCAGATAGAATTTATTTCAGCTGCCGGAGAAAATGTCTCCTGATAATCCACATGAATATGCGTAAAGCTTTTTGCCACTTATCAGGTTTTGTGTCGCTTAATAGTACCATTAGTTTTGTGCTTTGCAGTGACTGAAAACTATCTTTAAGAGTGAAGAAAATATCTTATTCAAAGCATAAAAACAATATGATTACAAACCTAGAATTTATAGACTAGCTAAAACAAATAAAAGAAAAGTCTAAATACAGGAAACTAAACAAATAAGGAAACAGATAAAATCATACTAAGTTAACTATATATGTACAGCTCACACACCCCCTCAAACTCATGATGTGAGCTTAGAGAGCATCGAGAGTTTGTCAAGCAAAAAATTAAAACAAGCATCCGTGTGAGGTTTGGTGAAGAAATCAACAATTTGCAGAGAAGAAGAGACATAAGGAAGGACAATAGTTTCAGATTGAAAGTGCTGATGAACAAAATGACAGTCAATCTCTATATGTTTGGTGCGCTCATGAAACACAGAATTGTGAATAAGCTGAATAGTACTCTGACTGTCACAGTAAAGAGGAGTAGGAGTAGATGAAGAAACCCCCAAATCAGAGAGAAGCCAACGAAGTCAAACAATCTCATCCGTAGCTTAGGCCAGAGCACAGTATTCAGCTTCAGCAGAAGACCGAGCAACCAGAGTTTGCTTCTTGCTCTTCCAAGAGATAAGAGAATTTCCAAGAAAGACATAAAAGCCGGTATAAGACTTGTGATCATTAACATCCCCAGCTCAATTGGAATCAGCATAAGCACGAAGAACCAAACTAGAGGTAGAGGAAAAACATAGGTTGTGAAAAATGGTACCACTAATATACCGAAGAACACGCAAGAGAGCACTCCAATGTGTCTGCCGAGGTGCAGAAACAAACTGATTAAGAACATGAACAGTACAAGTAATATCCGGTCGAGTTACAGTGAGGTAAACAAGACTCCCAACCAACTCACGATAGAGGGTAGGATCATACAGAGGAACACCATTAGAGGCGGAAAATTTGGCATTCAGTTCCATAGGAGTATCCACAACTTTAGTATTAGTAAGTAAGCTGAGCACGATGAATAATCTCATTTGTATACTTTGACTGAGAGAGAGGATAACCAGTAGGAGAAGAAGCAACCTCAATACTCAGAAAATAACGGATAGGCCCTAAATCTTTTATTTCAAATTCCTCAAAAAGATGACGCTTCACTTCATCGATAGCAGAAGGATATGAGCCAATAATCATCATGTCATCAACATATAAGAGAAGAACAACCATACCAACAGAGATATGTCGAATAAACAAAGCAAAATCATACGAGCTTGAGGTAAAACCATTTCGAGAAACAGCAGATTGAAAGCGCTCATACCAAGTCCGGGGTGACTGTTTCAAACCATAAAGAGCTCGGCGAAGACGACAAACAAGACCCTGGGAATGGGGTAAACTAGGAGGAGGATGCATATATACTTCCTCAGAAAGAGACCCATTTAAAAAAGCATTTTTGACATCAAGCTGAAATAACTTCCACTTTTGAATAGTAGCCACCGAGATAAGATACGAACTATAATAATTTTGGCAACATGGGCAAAAGTCTCCTCATAATCAAAACCATATTCCTGAGTAAGACCTTTAACAACAAGACGAGCTTTATAGTGCTCCAAAGAACCATCATAATTAGTTTTCACTTTGTAGATCCACTTGCAAGCAATGAGATTTTTACTTGCAGCCAAGGGAGCAAGTTCCCATGTACCAGTCTTATGAAGAGCATCAAGTTCAGCTTGTATAGCATCAATCCAATGAGGGTCAGTACAGGCTTCCTTATAGGGCTGAAGCTCAAAATAAGAGTGAAGAGAGGTAAAAAAACTACGATGAGACAACAAATAATAGGTATTAGAAAACTTAAGTCTCACTGAAAGACGACAAATGCGAGTAGAACGTCGTAGTGGTGGATTAGTAGCATCCAAGGAAACAGTTGGTAGAGCATTTGCGTTAGCTTCCAGAGAAGAATGAGAAGGAGAAGGAGAGGAAGTTCGTCTTGAATACACTAAGGGAAAAGAGGGAAACTCAAGGATGGGAAGGACCAGAGGTGATAGTGGGAAGAGTAGAGGTTTTTAAGTCAGAAATAAAATCATCTGGAGGAATAGAGGAAGGAAACGGATCAATGGATATTAAGTCTTCCTTAGATACGGGAACAAACCGAGGAGGAATGACAAATAAGGGAATATGCTCAAGAAAGACCACATGATGAGAAACATACAATCGTTTAGAGATAGGATCATAACATCTGTAACCTTTTTGAGTGAGACTGTAGCCCAAGAAAACACAGTGTAGAGTGAGCACTAAGTTTTGTACGATCACGTTTTGGAAGAAGAACAAAACATGCATGACCAAACACTCTAGTAAAGAATAGTTAGGAGATTGACCAAAAAGCTTTTCATAAGGAAAAAGACCTGAAAAGTAAGGGGAAGGAATGCGATTAATAAGATAGGCAACTATAAAAACAGTTTCACCCCAGAAAGAAGAAGGAACAGAGGAGGTGAGAATAAGGGAGCAGGCACTATTAAGAAGTTGATGATGATTGTGTTTGGCAACACCATTCTGTGCAGGGATATTGGCATAAGAAGATTGGTGAGCAATACCAAGATTTAGAAGAAAGTCCGTGAACTTATTTAAGAAGTATTCGCCTCCCAAGTCAAATCGAAGGGTCTTGATAGAAGTAGAGAACTGATTGACAACCATAGCATGAAAATTCTTAAAAATACGAAATAAATAAGATTTATGAGTTATAAGATAAACCCAAGAGAATTTGTTGTAATCATCAATAAACGAGACATAGTATAAGGAACCACCCTTAGTTGCAATGGGAGAAGGACCCCAAACATCAGTGTGAACAAGAGAAAATGGAGTCAGAAATAGATGTACTTTTATTAAAAGGTAAAGCTTTCATTTTGGCGAGTTTGCACCTGCTACAATTTTGAACATTCTCAACAGACACTGAACCCTACTGACCTGACATAGCTAAACTTTTCAACTTATCACCAGAAACATGTCCTAACCTAGAATGCCATAAATAAAAAGGAGATGACTCATTATTCAAAGAGAAAAACAAAAGAGGATACGAACTACTAGAAACGGGAAGCAGAAGACTGTCCACAATGTAGAGATCTCTAACTCTATGCCCTGCCCCAATTTGCTTCTTGGATACTCGATCCTACACAACACAATGAGAAAAAGAGAAAAGAACATCAAAGGCAGAATCTGACAATTGACTAATAGATAGGAGACCAACAGACAATTCAGGAACATAAAAGACATCATATATAGAGAAGGTAGGATTAGAGGATGGAAGCATAAAAACAACAAATTTCACAGACATATGATATCCATTAGAAGTTCCAATAGTGATAGGGGAATAAGGAGAAACACAATTACCGAAAATAGAGAGATGAGGTATGTTATGATTAGAAGAGCCAAAATCAAATATCCAAGTAGTAGAAGAGATACCTGAGGGATCAGAACTACCCAAACTTGAGTAAAGGGTGGATAAACAAAAGCCTGAGACTGAGATTGGGATGCTAGCCAATTTTGAAATTGCTCAAACATAGATGTCACAAGGGAAGGTGGCACTGTGCTTACAACAGATGGGGCAGCAACAGCAGCGCGAGGACAAGGTTGAACCACAGGTGCACGTGGTGTAATAAGCTTAGGACAAGCATGCTTCCAATGTCCCTTTTGGTGACAAAAGCTACATTCATCAGAAGCCACCCGAGGTTTAGGCTTACCTGTAGCCTTGATGAAAGATCCAGAGGGTGTGGGAAGTAACGGTGGTCGTGGAACAGAAGCAACAAAGACTGACTTTGTAGGAAGAGCGGATATGCAAACTTTTAGACGAGTTTCCTCTGCCATAAGTTCTATAACAACAACACTAAGAGAGGGTATGGGATTTTGATGCATAATAGCCCCACGAAGAGGCTCAAATTACTCACGAAGACCCACCATGAACTGAGTAAGTCGCCGTCGATCCCTTTTTTGAATGTAAACAGTCATCTGTAATAACGTAGGGGAATCCATAATTGCCAATTGATCCCAATAACCACTCATCTCATTATAAAATTCCTGAATGCTCTTTTCCTTCTGTTTCGCCCCTTGAATAGCCATCTCATTTCAAACTCTATCACATAATTAATTTTCTGATAAAATTCTTGAAGAAATTCCCAAGTTTGACTAGCAATCTCAAACTTGGAAAGGTTTTGACCGATACTTGGCTCCACAGAGTTGTGAAGCCAAGTAAGAACTTGAAAATTCTCTTTCGCCCATGTTGCTAGGGCAGATGTATAATTTTTGGCTTTAGGATCAGTTGGCTTTTTTATGGCACCAGTGACATATTCCCACCGTTCCCGTCCGAAGAGAGTTTTTCATCACAGTGGCCCAATAATTATAATTTTCTTCATTCAAACGAATGCTAATGGTGTGAACTCTCTTCGACCATTCTTAAATTTATTAAAAACACCGTAGAGACACAATCAAAATTGGACAACACTTCATAACCAAAGCTGGACAGCACTTAAGAGTTACCAAGTTGCCAATAAATACCGTAAAAAAATTCAGATAAGAGAGAGAGAAGATAGATATTGCCGTGAGTCAAAAGTCAGAACTTAAGAGAGAGTGTCATGAGATCAAAATAGAGAGTGTTGTGAGAAGAGATAAGGATGGCCAAGAAGATAAGGATTGCCGAGAGAGAGGCCTCACTTGGATTGCTTAAGAGAGAGTGCCATGAGAAGAGAGAACCGAGAGTGCCATAAGAAGAGAGAACCGAGAGAGAGATAGATTGCTGAGAGAGAAAGTCCAAGTGCTGCCGTGAGGAGAGAGAGACTATTGAGAAAGGAAGACTGCCAAGAGAGAGAGAGAGAGAGAGAGAGAGAGAGAGAGAGTCCAGTCTAGATGTTGCCGTGAGGAGAGAGAGACTGCTGAGAAAGGGAGACTGCCAAGAGAGAGAGTCCAGACCAGATGCTGCCGTGAGATAGAGAGAATCAAGGGAGAGAGAGACTGCTGAGTGAGAGGAACAACTTATCTAGCCTTAGGGCTCTGATACCTGAAAACTATCTTTAAGAGAAAAGAACAATCTCTTATTTAAAGCATAAAAACTATATGATTACAAACCTAGAATTTATAGACCAGCTAAAATAAATAAAAGGAAAGTCTAAATACAGGGACAAAACAAATAAGGAAACAAATAAAATCATACTAAGTCAACTATATATGTACAACTCACAGTGACGACTCTCTTAAACCCTACTAGTTTTCTTCCCTTTAGGAAAGCCAAATAATTCCCATGTTCCATTCTTATTCAATGCTTTCAGCTCCTCACACATGGCCCAGTTTCTATCTGGGCTGAGATACGACTTTGGTAATGCTGTGAGGGACAGAAACAAAAAGACAAACAAAGCAAAAACAAAAACAAACGATAGGTAGAAGAGAAAAAAAAGTAACAATATCATTAGATTAGGATGCTGAGTGTAGAAACGAACAACTTTTTGAATAATGATAGGAAGATCAAGGTTAAAAATAGTAGACATCGAATGTTCTAAGGAAGTGAAGAAAAGCCTCTCTAGTACCACTTTTATGCCCTAGAACAAAATTGCAGATTTTAAATATTAATTTTAATTTATAAATTAAAGTCATGTTCAAAATATTTACCCAAACGTCCTTTCCCCAAATCAATAGTGAATTGTAAATTTGGTTTCAAAGGATGCGTTATGGGCTCCATGAGCTCCTAGAATAGATGTATTTTAAGTATGAGCAGAATATTGCATCAGGGGTCAAAGGGCCTTAACTCACTAAATATGATATTCTTCTCATGTGTGGATCTGTACAATACTTTTAAAATGAGTCTATAATTATTATTTATGTGATGTCTTTATGCATCAATGATTTGTTTTTATCTTTTCTTTTCTTTTATTTATTTATTTATTTTATTTTTTTTTTAGCTTTTGTTTAACATTGTTTTGTCATCTACTAATTGATTTGATATCTTTTCTTGTTTTGTAGGCACTCTCTCGTTATCCCGAAGTCTCATTTTTCTTCCTTGGAAGTAACTCCTCCATCTGTAAGTAGTTTTTTCTGGACATAACAAATTTGCATTATGTTTATACCTAATAAAGTCCATGAAGTTGTTTTGTATAAGGGATTTAAAGGAGGAGGAGGAGGTGGAGGAATAAAATGAGAGAACTAAAGAAGAGAGAAATGACTGAAAAATAATGAGAGTGAGAGATAGTGTTCTCTCCCTTGTGCATTAGTATCCATAATAGCATTAGTTCAATGAAATAAATACCCTTCAGTTTAATAAAGAAAACGAAATAAAATAATTATTTCCAACACATGAATATCTAGCTCAAGCACTTTCTAAGAATTCTTTGTACTTGGTAATATTTCCCCGACTTCTTGCTTTTGGACATTTTTGCATTAGGAAGTATCTATGGGGTAACTTTTGGAGTCTACACACACACACACACACGTGTGCACCCACATGTGTGCCTATGCTAAAAACTCATCATTACAAAACTCCTGCATCCTTTGGATGTAGAAAAGGCAAAATAGTGCCACCTTGATACTTGCATAGCCACCCACCAGTGACCTAGGTTTTTCTAAAAGTGCGTCAATTTTCGTTTTCCTAGCAATGGGGAATCCAAGGGACCTGAATGAAGCTTCCTATGGGATAGGAGCAACAAACCACCAACCGATATCTAATTATATCTGATATTGATGTACTTTTGATTTCTTTTGTTATCAAGAGCCTTAAAGATGCTAGGATTCTCTATCTCCAAAGAAAACTCCTTGTTAACTGCAAACTTATTCTGACAAATTTTCTTTCTTCTCTCTTTTCAAATTAACCATATGATTTGTCAAGAAAGCATGACACTAGAGAATCTCCCTCTAGGCCCTTGAAGGCTAGGGTGGTGATATGTCTTTACATTGTGGAGACAATTTTTAGGTTTTTCAGCTGTAACCAGCCAATGCATTGATTTGAGACAAAGGAGTGATATTTTAGGTGTGGTTTGCAAAGACATGGAGCAGGCTTATAACTACTTGCGAAACACGTATACTTCATGTTGCTCCCGTACCTAGCACAGATACTTTAAACTCCCCTTGCATCCCATACTATATTTATTTTAGATACAAATGCGATAGACGTTGGACCACACAAGGATATATATTAGACATGTCATATGTATTTAGAAACAGAACTAATAAAGTGTGTATATATATATATAGACAGTCCCAATCTAGTCAACATATGATTACATAAGTTATGTAAGCATGAAACCCATAGATAACTATGAGATGCGGATTTTGAAAAACTGACCGTTAGATTAGATACTATACTAATGAATGCCTTGCATGCCAAAAATCACGGTGATCCAATTCTAATAATTTCAAACTATAGCTATGAAAAACTGTGACCGCTGAAAACTGTCACAGTTTTTCTTAGTGGCATTTCCGAGAAACCAACCACTGGATCACTGTGATTTTTGGTAGACATGACATGCATAAGTATAATATTTAATCCAACTGTTAGTTTTTCAAAATATGTATCCCACAATTATCTATGGGCTTCATGCTTACATAAGCTTATATAAGCATATGCTGACTTGGTCATTTCTGTATATATGGATACTTGGGATACACTAAGGATACGTCAGGGTTTGATTTGTATTTTTTTGAAGGTGTTCAAAATTGTTTTTAAAGAGTAATGGAGTAAATCTGTAAAATATATATATATATATATATATATATATATATATATATATATAGTTTGAAGGGGCCTCGAGCTCCATTTTTGGATCCCTCTCTCTCTTAGGTTTGGGTTTCTTCATCTCCTCGCTTATTTCTTAGCCCTCTTTCAGGTGCTCGCATCTACATCATTAAAGGGATTTTCTATTGGAGGAGAAGGGTAAGGAGTTTAAAATAATACATAGTGAATTGGGATATGGTGTGTACTTTAATGAAGGTTGAGGTTTGACCTCTATGGAATTTGAACTCTTTTCTTTTAGTAAATGCGTTTGTAGATTTGAGGAGTAGATCAATTGAACTTGGGGAAAGGTGGTGGCAGCTAAGTGTGGAAAAAGAATGGGTGGGAGACTCCCTAAGTGTCTTTGACACAGGGGTATGACCTTAAGAAAGGCTTTTCCACAAAATTAGGGATTTTTTTTCCAGAAAGAGATCATCTATGAGGTTGGCCCTTGTATCTTTTAGGTGGCCTTCATAATTATAGGTTGGTGGTTGATATGGGGGAGAAAAGAAGATAGTTCTTTGACAACAAGTGCCTCTTTGGCATTCGGTTATTCAAAGTAGATATGGTGGTTGGGACTCTCAAGAAGCTATTAAAGAAACTAACAAATCTCCTTGAAAAGTCATTACCTCTTATTTTCTTGAGTTCCTTAATCATGTCAAGTACATTGTTGGGAATGGTACTAGAATTATTTTTGGTAAAGATATTTGGCTTTGTGACTTTCCCTTAAGGTTGCTTTCGTAAGACTTTTTCATAGTTCGAGAGATAGGAATGCTAATGTTTCTAATCTTTGGAATTCTTTTGTTCATTCTTGGACTTTCAATTTTCTTAGAAAATCGAATGATTTAAGACGTTGATGAGTGTTTTCTTATCGCCTTCATTGCACCAAGGATGTTTTTATTTCTTTCTTATGAAGATATGAGATATTGGGCTCTTGGACTGAATAACGTTTTTTCTTGCAATTTTCACTACAATTATTGTCCAAAGTTATATTGATTCACATTTTCTCTCAACCGTATTTGGAAGTCCATGGTGCCTCCTAAAGTTAAAGCCTTGGCGTGGACTGTTGCCCATGGTAACGTGAATACCATTGACATGCTCGATACTGGATAAAGTCCTCTCTCCCCAATTATGTGTAATGTGTTGCTCTAATGAGGAATTGATTACTCATTTGTTTCTTAATTGCCATGATGGTTTGATATAAATTATTCCAAGTGGTGGGTGTTATGTGGGTTTCTCCTAGATTTGTTTCCCATATTTTGGAAGCTCACTTTTTGGGCTTCGGAGGGAGAAGAGGTTGTGTTCTTTGGCATTGTGTGGTGATGTCCGTTTTGTGATGCATCTGGAAGGAAATAAACAATAGAATCTTTGACGAAAGTAAAAAGAATGAGTTGCCTTTGTGGAAAGATAGCAAGAGTTTGTCCTTTTTTCGGACTTGCACCTGTAAGGATTTTTGAAGGATTGGAGGGTGGTTTGCACGTCTTACCCTAAGATTAGAAGGAATTGGATTTCACTTCCTCTTGGTAGAATCAAATTGACTTTTTGTGGTTCTCTTGGCAACCCAACCATTGGTGCCATGGGTATTTTTGGAAATCATGAAGGCAATACTCTTTGTTCCTTTTCCATGCTTGATAGAGAAGGCTTTGCAATCTAGGCAGAGATTCAAGCTCTTTTCATTGATTTAAGGTTCGCTAAGAGACTTAACTTGCATGATTTAACCATGGTTCAAGTCTAGGCCGAGACTGAGATAACTAGGCCGAGTCATCTAGGTCTGGGTAGGGACCGAGATGAGAAGTTCTCTTGAGTCGAATATATTAAGAGAAATCTCATATTTTCATTTCAACCAAGATCTCCATCATTCGTCTTGTCTCGGCCGAGATCTCAGTCGTATCGTTTCATCTCGATTGATATCTTTGTCATCTCGTTTCATCTGGGCCATCATGTTTCGTCTCGGCCAACATCCTAGTCATTTCAACATATTTATTTAATTTATAAGTTAGTCCCTTTTATTATTTATTTAATTTATAAGTTAGTTCCTTTTATTATTTTTAAGGAGCGATTCTTTTATGATATTCAGAAAAACAACTTAACACTTCATTTGTACAAAAAACAATGGTTTAACTTTTACTAACAATTATATTCTTGTAAAAAAGTTAAAATTTGACACATTATTCCATGATACCGTATCGCACTAGTGCCTATTTTGATGTTTTTTACGATATTCTACCCCCCTGAGTTATTCAGTTTTGCTTATTTGATGAGTTCAATGTGTTTGTTTAATTTTTTTTTTTTTTTTTTTATGTTTTTTTTTTTTTTTTTTTTTGAAATTTTTTAAACATTATTTCATACCTAAAGTTGTATCTCGGCTGAGACGCAACGAGACGTCTGTGACCGAGACGTCCGCGACCGATACTTTGAACCATGGATTTAACTATGGAGGGGGTTTCTTTCACGGTTATCTCGTGGATGAGAGAAGGGGTTGAGGATAATTGGAGACACTACTATGCTATATGGGAGATTTTGAACATTGCTAGACATATTGGGGCTTCTTTCTCTTGGATTTATGGATCAGCTAATGGATAGGTGTACTTTTAGTGAAAAGAGGGGCTTCAACTTTAGAAATCCTTATGGAGCACTTTTATCCTCCTTAAAGAGTTGTTGTTGGCTTTGATGCCTTTGTTTGTTCTTTTTCTGTTTGCTGTCTTTTTGTTTTTGATTGTCTCTTTTTAAATGGGATTTCTCATCCTCCCCTTGTATTTTGGCTCTCTTTTTTAATATACTTGTTTTTATTAAAAAAAGGATATTGGGGAGGGCCCCTTCCTTACAGATTAATTTGGAAATTGCTTGTCCCTTCAAACTTGGTAAGTTAATTCTATATCAATTAAGTTAGACTATAAATACTGGAAAGTGCCATGCGTCAAAGGTATAACTTATATATGGGTACAAGCTCTAATTTTTAATGATGAATAGGTTTAAGTGTTACAATCACAACCTAGGTTCAAATTCTGTCAGCTTCTATGTTCCTCTGACTGGGGTATGGGTGTTTGGTGTAGCAGCAGGTATGTGTCAAAGTGTCGGATTCGTCTATTTTCCAAAGATTTTCCACTATTTTGAAGTATTCGGTAAGAGTACCCTTATTGGGTGCATGTACTTTGGGGCGAAGCAAAGAGTCTAAAAGTAACATAGGTCAGCTTCTACTTTTCAAATCTAGTTGATAAATTTGGTTCCAAATCCGGTTTACAAAACAACTTACCCCAGGCTTGTTCCCCTCTACCACTAGGGCCTGGATTTGCACCTAATGAGCAGAAATATTAGGACCTCCTAATGTGTAATCCAATGGCTGAAATCAGCTTATATACATCTGTATGAATGATATCATAACCTTAATATCCGTGTTTTGATTCCAGCAGTTAGATGATATCTGATATCACAACCTTAATATATGTGTTTTGATTTCAGCCATTAGATTGCCCTATAAACTGATTTCAACTGTTGGATTACACAGTAGGAGGTCCTAATTTTTTTCCTCATTGAGAGCAAATCTAGACTCTTACCCCAACAGAAAAAAGAAGAAAAGAAACAACCCCAGAAAAAAGTTCCCAATATCATAACCCTATTGAAGGAAATAATTCCCAACTCTTTGTTCTGAGGATAGAACTGTATGTTTCATTAATGTAGGAGATGCACACTTCTAGTAGTAGAAAATCTTGAGGAGTGAGGTGTGCGTTTCATGGGACCAGCTTTGAAGTGGGAGCCCTTTTAGTTAATGCCATGGAAATTTGCTGGTGTCTTGCCTCTAGACAAGCTTGATATTAAGATTGCACACTTTTCAATATGAAAATCTATCATGCTATAGTCATATATACTTGCAAATCTGCCATATGCATGTATATATGGATCATATTGGATGGTGTAGAGTTGTTAAAAAACTATAGAGTTAATAAAAAGCATATTTTGGAAGCATGCTTTGGTTTAGGCATGCTTTGGCTGATCTCTCTTAAAGATGCTTGGAGTATGATCTCCTTGAGTAGATCAAATCATCTAACTGAAAACTATCTTTAAGAGAAAAGAACAATCTTTTATTCAAAGTGCGTACAATATGATTACAAACCTAGAATTTATAGAGAAGCTATTACAAAATTATGGAAAGTCAACTCTACAAAATATAGAAACCTAAGGAACATAGAAACTCTTAATACATGGAAACTAATAAATTAAGGAAAGTCAACTCTACAAATAATACCAAATATTATGTACAACTTACACACCCCCTCAAACTCATGATGCAAGCGCAGAGAGCATCGAGAGTTTGTCAAGTAAGGAACGAAACCGAGCAGATGTGTGAGTCTTAGTAAAGAAATCGGCCAGCTGGAGAGCGGAAGAAACTTGAAAAAGCTTAATAGTCCCAACTTGAACATGCTGATGGATAAAATGACAGTCGATCTCAATATGTTTGGTATGCTCATGAAAGACTGTGTTGTGGGCAATTTGAATGACACTCTGGCTATCACAATAGAGAGGGGTAGAAGGAGAGACAGAGACACCCAAGTCAGAAAGCAACCATCGAAGCCATATTACCTCAACGGTGACTTGAGCCATAGCACGATATTTAGCCTCGGCAGTAGAACGAACAACCACAGTCTGCTTCATGCTCTTCCAAGAGATAAGAGAATCACCGAGAATGACATAGAAGCGAGAAGTGGATTTGCGATCATTAACATCACCAGCCCAATCAGAATTAGCATAAGCCCTCAACTCAAGTGTAGAAGTAGACAATAAGTGCAAACTCTGAAAGATAGTGCCACGGATATAGCGAAGAATGCGCATGAGAGCACCCCAATGAGTAGAACGAGGAGCAGAAACAAACTGACTGAGAATATGAACTGCATAAGCAATGTCAGGTTGAGTAGAATTCAACCCCAAAAGCTAGCTCAAGAGGTGAGGGTGCCCTCACGCTTATATACAATACATTACTTTTATACCTAGGTGATGTGGGACTTTGCTTCACACCTTTCCTCACGCGCAGCGTGCTCACTTGGCAGAACTTGCCGCATGCAGGCCAGGGACACGCACCCTACCCATCCCTCGGTATGCCGACTCTGATACCATGAAAACTATCTTTAAGAGAAAAGAACAATCTTATTCAAAGTGTGTACAATATGATTACAAACCTAGAATTTAAAGAGAAGCTATTACAAAATTATGGAAAGTCAACTCTACAAAATATAGAAACCTAAGAAACACAAACTCTTAATACATGGAAACTAATAAATTATGGAAAGTCAACTCTACAAAATAATACCAAATATTATGTATAGCTCACACTAACATGCTTGTTGAAAGTCCCAGATCTACAAACTATGGAATGATTTAATGACCAAGATGATGACTACCAGACCATTCAGCATTTAATGAATACAAGCTCTAAGCAAACATGCATTAAATCAAGTAAATAAGCTTATATAAAGAAAAGAAACAATGCGAGACCAGATTTTATGTGGAAAACCCATAAGGAAAAAACCACGGGAGAGAATCATCAGCAATCCACTATGAAGAAAGAGTTACAAAACTTATTACCCACTCAAACAGCTTTCTACCCAAGCCTAGCAGTAATCCTCAAGCTCACAAATTCAAATCCATGAATCCCCTTCCTCCAATAGCTTGTTGTCCACCAAAATCCATGGTTCACTTCAGCATCCCACCAAAGCCACGAGAGATGAGAGATCTCCAACAATCAAATCTCACAATAATAGAGTTTGGATGATCTATGAAGGTTTCTACACACTTAGATGAACATTTAAGATTCCTAGAGAGTGAAAAACAGGGTCAAAAGATGCTCAATCTAGCATGAATGACAATATAGAGAAAATAGGGTTAGAGAGAGAAAGTGTGGCTTCTTGTAGTATTCTCTCTTAACCCTTAAAGGAAAGAAAAAGAATATTTATACTGCCAAAGATGACCTAAGCCCGTACTAACTCAACCTAGAATGTTCCAGCAAAGAATCTTACACAATATTTAGAGTTAATACGAGAGGATCGATACATAAGAGATTGTGAATCGATCCATATTGTTTCTGATTGAAGATAAGGCATGAATGATCAACTTGGATCGATCCACAAGAGAGCTTGGACCGATCCATTTAGGTACTTTGCTCTTTTATCAATAATTCATTTACCATTTCATTTAACATGGATCGATCCTCAAGTGGACTTGGATCGATCCACTTAGGTACTGAGTGACATTTTACAACAGTGAATATGACGAGCATCCTATTGTCACTAAGTCATTACCTTCCTAAAATGGAGATATGATTGAAACATTAAGCCTTGCATAGCATGACATTTCTTGCATGTATTTTGAGCTTCATAAACAAGTCAAGCTTGAGGATCTACCTGCATCTCAAAATACAACCATATCCCAAGGTTTTGAAACACAAATTGCCAACACACAAACCTAACATTTGTTTTTATTTCTTACCTCATGTGTTTTACGAGCAATTTGATTCACATAATGAGTTGAGTGCTAATTCGTATTGTATCATGAACACATTTTTTTCCTTGATTCAAATAATGTGAAATATTCTGTACCTTAAATAACTTACTGTGCAGGTGGTGGCTGCAATGTGTTCAAAAGTGCCCTTTATTAGCAATGCAATTATGAAAGCTACTGGTTGTGGTATGTCTTCTTGGTTCTTGACTGGTGTTTTAATTAGTGTGTCTCATCTTTTATTTGCCAAATACTTGATTACCTCGTTATGGTGTATTTAATCTGCTGTTGATTGCTTAGGATATCTGATAACCATGGGATTACGATTATTAATTAGAGATGGCTAGGGTTGGTGATGGGTTGGTTGAATTGGATTGAGGGCCTTCAAAACTATCTTATTGAACTCTTGACCCAAACACAACCCGTTAAGTCTTTGGGCAGGGAATGTAAAGGGCTATTTGGGAACTCACAAAACCGGTTTTCCCGGGTACAAGGTGGGCCCAAATATTTAAATCTTATTGAAATTTCGAGGATACTATTTCTTGATAGATAAACTATGATTCAATTACCAATCCTTAACTCAGTGTTCAATTGACAAATATCAACAATATAAAGCAATCAAACAATGAATACCAGTTTTAACGAGGAATACCCTAACGGGAAAAAACCTCGGGAACACTAGAAATCACTATGAATATATTAAGTACAAGTATGATACTACTCACAAAACCGACGATTGAGTCCATAAGCCCAGGTAGAATCCCTTTCTTAAACGAACAACCAACGAGTCCACGCTAGACTGCACAGTATTTCCACGAACAGAATCCACAGTTCTAGTTCCACACACTGAGTCCATGATGCCAACCGAGATCCACCGTCACAATTCGAATCCATGAATCCAAGTATGGAGTTGATTCGATCAAATGATCATGTTCTATGCATTAGTACTAAGACTAAGATCCAATATTCAAAGGATGCATAGAAAAATCAAGGAGGCTTGGGTTTCAATGAAAATCAATATGATTTCTTAGCTCTGTGATTAAACCCTACGAAATTTACCTTAAATATCACCTGAGAAATATGTCTAAGTGTTTCACCCTGGTTAGAACTGAAAAGATATTAAAAACACTGAAGTATGCAAATCCAATGACCTGGATCGATCCTACATTTTAGGCTGGATCGATCCAAACCTCTCTACCTCTTGGATCGATTCGGACCATATGCTTGGATCGATCCAATTCTGCAGTTTTGAAATATGATCGATCTGGATCGATTCTAAGTATGCACTTTCCAAAATAATCTTATTTTTGACAGAACTTGAACCTAAAAGCATACAAGGATCATTCCTAGGTCATTGGGCAACTTAAACCACCTGTGGTCAATGAATCAACCTAGGTTCTAAGTCAAACTTAATTTCCTAGGAATTAAGCCTCATTTGAATGCGATTTGAGCTTGAGATACGAGATTTCGACATTTGATTCGATTTTCTCATGCTTGATGCTGCAACTTGAGCTTCTAGGGATTATGGGCTTGAGACCAATCACATACCTAGGCTTTTGACATCCGGATTAGCCAACATACACAAATGATAAACCTAACACTTATGCTTGGTAAGTGTTGTATCAGGTTTTTTATTGTTCCAATTCGGGCACAAAAGCAGGTTATGTTTATTCCAATAAATAGACAAAACCAGCTTTTGGTTCTTTAAAAAGAAACCAAAAAAAAGAAAAAATCCTCTACTTCTTCACGTTTGGGATTAGGGCTTGGTTTTTGGGTGTTCTTTAGTTCGGCGCCATTGATGAAGAGAACACTTTGGGAAGGAAGGATTTTTCTTCTTCTACAAATGAAAGAGACTTCTTCTACAAGTGATAGTGAAGGTATTTTATTCTTCTGCCAATGAAAGCGCCATTGGTGTTTTTGACTTGCACACCACAAACCCTTTTGCTCACTACTGTATGATGGGGTAAGAGATCCAATTTTTCTTTGAAAGTGCTTTCCTTTAAGTGAAGGACTTCAATCTCTTTTGCGAATCAAGGCATGGTTTTATAACATAGAAACAGAAACAATAATTCGAAGATTCCTGGACTTCACCCATGTCGTAGAATCCACCCACCTCATTTGGTCTCTTTGGTTTATGGTTTCCTTCTCTCCATTTTCTAGTCTTTTCCTTTCAAATTTTCTTTGTTGTTGTAGATATGGGTTCATGGATATATATAATATACTAGAGGGATTCTTGTTATTCATTTATCTAGTCATGGATTCTGCACTTTTTCAGATTACCTTCATTTTGCTTCAGATTCTTGTTATTTGTTTTTAGTTTTTGTTGTGAACCAAACAGTATAAAGAAAAAAACCAAGTCAGAACCAATTCTAGACAAACAACTCTTAACTAAAAATAGTTTGAGTATAATATGGCTTGACAATCTAGAAAGTTGAAATTGGTTCTGAACCAAATTCTGAGATTCTCAAACAGCCCCTAATTGTCAAATGGTATATTGTATCATGCCTGTATTAACAGAAGTCTGTTTTTATGTGTTTTCGTTTTATGCATCTCTTATCATGTATCTTAATGTGCAAAATATATCAAATACTGAGCAAATGAATTAAATAATAATGTACAGTTATATACAACATTAAGTGTTAAATTTTCATTCCTTCATATCTAGAGAGGACATAAATAAATGGCTTCAGGTTCTGATTATTATGAGAAGTTGAATTTTTCCTTTTTATTTCTATAAATTAGATAGTAAAGCAAAAGCGAGCCTATAAGCATTTTTTTTCCCCAATCCGAAGTTCTGTAGTCTAATAACTTTCGTTATTCTGTTAAGAAAGTTTAACTTTAATTTCTATGAATTATTTTCGTTATACAGTAAATAATTCACAATAAATAAAATACATTGAGAAAAATCATGAAACTTCACCAGTATGCTTGTAGATACATTGCGTCAAGGATAAATACTGCATATAAAAATGATGAGTTTAACACACCATTTTTTGTCAAGAATCAAATGATTGAGTGACAAAAAGGTGAAAAGTGTTACAAATGAAAACTATAGGATCAATATATTCAAATTAAAACTATAGGAGTGCAATGTGTAAATCAGTGATAGTTGAAGGGTCAAAATGTAATTTTCCCTTAATTATTTAGGCAATTGTGCCCTCTAAATGAAGCTTTAAAGCTGCAATTTTCAATCGAATATTTGCTAACTTCATAGAGATTATTACAACCTCCTAATGACAGTTAATCCTAACCCAATTAATCCTAACCCAATTAATCCTAACCATCAATTAAAAATTAAATAAAAGAAAACCCAAAAAGATGCTAAAACCGTAACTAGTACACTGTTAATTTGTATACATACTCCCATGCCTCAGTTACCTGAATAATAACTCACCACAGCTTCATTAATATTATCCGTTTCAATAACGGCCATACTACTGCTACAATAACTGAAAGCTTTCCCTACTTTAAATATAAAACTATGAATAATTATGTCCAACAATTATTGTTCGCAAAATTTTCCCTACTTTAAATTAAATATAAAACTATAAAAGTATGAATAATTAACTCCAACAATACAAGACTCAAAACAAAGCAATTAATGAACTAGAGGACTCAAACAACAGGTACTTTTCTCTTTGTCCTAAAATGCTTCGTGACTACAACGAGTGCACTATCCTAGTTTTAGGTTTCCAAAGGAGGTACATTGTCTCTGGGCTATGGCTACCATATCAATTGGTAGAGGCTCTTGTCTATAATTAGGTTTTATGTGGCTTCATTCTTTTGGTCATTTGCTCTTGTTGATCTATAACAGATTATTAATAAGTTTTTAACTATAGTTTTAAGTCAAGAATAAATTTGGAAAAATAATGAGGTCAAAGTAGACTTGAACATTCTGATTTTCATAATTTACGGAAATGTTGTATCGAATTTATGGTGAGAATGAATGCACCTAACTCTTACTGATTAAGTTTCAAATTTATTATTACTCCCTCCATCCCATTTTGTTTGATCACTTTGACCCCACACACATTAAGAAAAACATTTATTGCATTAACAGGTTGATGTAGGACGATTAGAGGGAGAAATCCAAGGTTGAGGGATGGTAGGCTTTGTACATGGGTTAGGGTAGGAATAGAGTACTGTTTTGGGATAAGACATTGACTGGAAACACAAAGAACACTTGCCAGCAGTTCTGGACAGCAATGGATTTTGGGTGCTGGAGTTAAGGTTTAAAGATTGGTGAAGGTTTGTGGTTATAGGAAGGTAGGGTTTTGAGGGTTAAAGGGCTTGAAATCAGCGTTTATGGCAGAATATAAATAAATACAGCAACACAGCAGGAAAGAAAATAAAAGAGAGGAGAAAAGAAGTAGTAGTAGTTAATCTAGGAATCATTCCTAGAACCTTAGGCCTCACACCTAGGGTTAGGATTGCATCACACAACCCATCAAGAGCTTCAATAGCTGCTTGAAATTTCTGTAATTCTTATTCATTATTCAAAAGAGAGACTTACAACCCTTTATATAGAGATAGGGCTCCGATAAGAGAATAGAAACTAAGACTCTATTAAGAAAATAAATAGCAACTAAGACTCTGAATACGAAAATAAATAGCAACTAGAATTCTAATCAAATAAATAAATAGAAACTAGGATTCTAATAAGATAAATAGCAACTAGGACTATTTTAACTAAACTCTAATCAGACTTGTCCCTAACTAGACTCAATCGAGGAAGGTCCCAAACGGGTATCATCTTGAATTTGAATGGATTTCCATGTCCTTTTGAATCCTTCATCACAAGTCACTCAATTAAGCACATTCTTTCCAATTTTACCCTTCCATTATACTTAGAATGGAACACCTAGAACTGTGAGAAAACTTCACTGTGGACAAGGGTAGTATGGGAAAGCAAGTTTATTAATGGCCTTGACTTTTCAACATGATCAAAGGGACATCCCAAAATGGAATACTGATGAAACAAAGTGGGACAGAGGGAGTATTATGTTTATATTCTAAAATCAGTAGATCATGCTTTCTCCTTATAATTGATTCAATTTCACTCCTCGTACTTGGTACCACCGATGCTGTTTAGAACTTGATACAAGGTATCAAATAAGTTGGTCAGGAGCATGGATTAATTGTCATGGGGATATTAACACTTACTAATTTCGTTGGCAATGGTAGATACTAGAGGTGCAATTCCATGTCCCTGTAAGATTTTATGAAAGCCAAATGACTTCAAAACAGCTTTTTCACACTAGTTTCTTGCTGGTTTGTTAGAAAATGAAGATGTGCTTTAGTTCATTTGCACCATTTTTTACCTGCAAAATCACAATTTTTTTTTCCCTCTACTCATGGGGACCATCCCTTCATCTCCCAAGAAAATGTTGATTACATTCTATTTGATTCTGCAGAGCATTATCATATGCCTTCGGCAAAAATCTATCCACAATAAACCATATTTAATCAAAAGTTGTGAATCGTGCAGATTCATTCAACTTGTTGGTTAACAATGGTACAGCTGCAGGCCAAGTTATATTTCATGTAAGTCTTTTTTATTTTTTTAATAATTTATATTTCTTTTTACTGCAGTGATTTCCAGTAATGATGTAGCTATTGATAGAACTTGAACTTTTAGTGTCCAATTGATTTCAACACAACAACACAATAGTTGTTGCATGTTTTGGGTGTCATGTTTTTCTCTTTAGCATGCGAGTTTTATGACTCAATTGAGGAACCTGATGAAATTTGGCTTTTTTCCTTTTTATTTCTTCCCCCCCTCCCCCCTCCTTTTCAATTAAAACACAACAATTTCAGACTCATATTCACATAATTCCTCGCAAGGCACGTGATCGTTTATGGGCTTCTGAGGTATGCATTACTTGCTTACACATTTCTTTATTAACTGGAATGGAACTATTCCTTGGAGAGACATAAAAGTTGAATGTTCAACAGAGTCTGCTAAGGCGTCCTCTTCAGTTAGACAAGGAAGCTTTTCAACTTGCAGATCATGTACGAGGACAGCTATCATTCTCAAAGAACTCCAAAGATGGCAAGGGTCAAGCATCTTGTCTCACGAGAAACTAGCGGGATCATTGATACCCAATTGTATTTTATGTACACAGTACAAGTGTATACCATATGAGTATATATAGTCCATTCTTTAGAGTGAGTACCGTGCGTGACTATCAGAAATGAGCTGCTGTATTTACGATGAGAATAATTTGATGTCATGTTCAGAACAAGTCATGGTTTTGATCTTAATGTCATTATGTTAAAATAATTACTTCTGTGGATGTAGTGATTGCTGTGGGTTGGATTATTATTATTATTATTATTGTTATTTATTTATTTTTTTAGGTGCAACATGATGGGAGTTATGTGCTTTGAAGTGGCATTTATAATTAGTTTATGATTAGCATACATATTGTAGTAAATAAAAATCAACTCATACTAACTATTCAGTGTTTAAATACAATTTTGCTCCCAAACTGCATTACAAATTCCAACCTCCCATACTGATATAGCATTGTGATCTCCAACTTGGGCCATAAGGCTAGTTTAAGTTAAATCAACTTCTGTAGCTTCATGCATATATTAATTTCTTCAAAATCCAAACTGATGAAATTATGCATTATACACAGCATATAGTTTGGAATCATTTTTAGGATTGGAGATGTTGCCTTTAATACTCCAAAACAACGTTCAAACACATCACATAATGATGAGTGCGTATAATTAAACTTCCGGATGGAATGATTAAGGAAGATGATCTAGAGGCATTTGGCGCGACGGTTAGAAGAAAAGATCTATTCTTAATTCCCATTACTTATCCATGGAACAAGCTCAGTATGGAGATGGTAAACATTTTCTTTGCTGGGCTGAAATTACTAACTGGTTTTGTTTATAGTACTCCCATACACTTATCAGAAATATGTTGTCCTGCAACCTATTTTTCTACTGTGTTAAATGTGTTATGATATTCGAAATTTTACAAGCGTTACGAAATCTTTTTGATTAAATTTTCAAATGACGAAGTTGCACCAAAGAGTAATCAACCCTCTAAACTAAGTTCGTAATATTGTGATCCGATCTTTCTCTAATTTTTTCTAAATCCTGCCTTCTGTTGTTCCATGAAAAGGAGGAAACACAGCCATTTGTCCCAACAAGAAGTTTAGAGAGAGAGAGAGAGATTCTTTTGGTTTCAATTTCTATCATATATTTCATCTTTTGTTTTCTATTTGGGTTCAATAATAATTAAATAAAGGTTGTGCGAACTATATTTATATATATTTTTTTCCTTGTTTGGAAGACTAAATGGGTTACTTTGCAAGTGTTTCAACTCATAAGATTTTAATATAGAATGAACCAATATATATAATCAGAAATGATCCAGTCAGCATATGCATATATAAGTTTATGTAAGCATGAAATTAGTAGATAATTATGGGATACATGTTTCAAAAAACTGATAATTGGATTTGATACTATACTTATGTATGCCATACATGCCCAAAAATCATAGTGATCCAACGGTCGGTTTCTCATAAATGTCCCTCAGAAAACCGTTATAGTTTTCATTGGCTCTCTATTTTGAGATGCTTATATTGGATCACAGTAATTTTTGGTATGCATGACATTCATAAGTAAATTCAACTGTGAGTTTTTCAAAATAAGTATTCTATAATTATCTATTAGCTTCATGCTTATATAAGATATATAAGCATATGCTTACTAGG
>JAESVK010000144.1:318618-373218 GCA_017140935.1 Hamamelis virginiana | reverse complement strand
AGGCTTCATTATTGGAATCGTGCATGTTTTGTTGAGTACATTATCAAATTTACCATAGGCTTCATTATTGGAATCGTGCATGTTTTGAGTACATTATCAAAACATATATATGTACAGAACCAGAAAATTTCAGTGAGTGGTGCCACGCTACAATCATCCAAGTTCATGAAACCCTTTGCACGCAACAACACTAATTAACCTCTGCAACTCTAACTTTCATTAGCAGCAGTAAGTAAAAACACAATTATTCTTCCTTTTTATCTTCCCTGGGTCATAATTAGTTGAGTCGATTTTGAAAAGTCTGAGGCATGCATTCCATTTCTGTGGAATTGGGTCCTAATTATGATATTAAAAGCCTAAGTTTGTAGGTCGTGTGTATATGAAGGTATAGCAAGCCTTTTATTTAGGCGATGTGGTCATGTGAAATAAAGTGAGTTGTTACTACAAAAGTTATGACTTTTATTGACGGTAAAATATTGTCGCTAAAACTCTTAATACTGTCACTACAGGCCTTTAGCAACAAAATTTCTGTCCCTAAATTTCTGTTGCTATTGTCACCGTCGCTAAATAGTTATACCGACAATAATGGTGTTCTGCCGCTGTTAGTTTGACTTTTACCGACGGAAATTACCATCGCAATAGATCAAATAAACATCCCTATAACTTAAACTTTTAGGCACGGTAATAAGTAATACCAACAGAAACTATTTCTTTTAAGCACGGTAAAGACTGACACTATTACATATATTTAGGGACGGTATATACTGTCCCTATAACATAGACTTTTAGGGATTGTAAATTCAATTGCTGTTCATACTTAATAGCCACGGTAATAATTGACGCTATTATTATACATTTACTGACAGTAAATTCAGTCTTTATAACTTAGAGGTTAGGGATGGTAAATACAGTCGCTGTTCATACCATTAGCGACAGTAATTACCGTCACTATTAAACTGTTGCATGAGTTCATTTAGCGATAGTAATTACCGTCCCTAATACTCTAAGTAGCGCACATTGTTTCACTATTTTCCTGTTTTCGAAAACTTGTATCATATATCCTACACGCTACAATCATAATATCATTCAAAATTGAATCCAAAACAGGCCATTCAAAGTTTAAACCATGATATAATAATGAGTATCATAGATCAAAATGTAATCCATAATATGTTTGCCAATACAATTGATCAAAAATATCCAAAAGTCTAGTGATTATCAATGTAAAGCCCTTCAAGGCTCATTAGGTGGTTGGAGGTTGAGTCTCCATCACCTGATTAAATGACAAAGTGTAATCCATAATATGGTTGCAATTACAATCTACCAAAAATATCCAAAAGTTTAGTGACTATCAATGTGAATGATCATCAAAGCTCATCAGGTGGTCGAGTCTCATCTAAATCAAATGACATCCTACTACCAAGATGGTTCTCGAAGCTCTCCATCATCTTTTGGAACCTAAGTAGTTGTAGTTGTTGTTCTTCTTGAGTAATCCTCTCTTCTTCTCGTTCTTTCTTCATTTGTTATCGTTCTTGCTTGACAATCCCCAACTCTTCTTGGAGCGTAGTCAATATCTCATCAGCCAATAACTGCTTTGCAAGTTTCCTTCTTGTGGAGCTCTGGATGGAACCGAACCATAAATAGAGTGATTAGAGGATGAACATTAAAGAAAAAATGAAGATTCTTTTACAGTATATTTCACTTATTTGCTATGGTTAATAAGCTTTTAATATTTTTTATACATAAATTGAATAGAGGAAGCATTTCCAGACAGGAAGTGATTACTAAAAATGACAAGGAACAGGAACACGAAAGAGCAAGAGCAACAACACTATATATATTTTATCTTGTGCATTAGAGGGAAATAAAATTGGCTACTAAAAAAAAAAAAAAAAAAAAACCAAAACAAAAAGAAAAAAAAAAACAAATGGCAAAAAACAAAAAATAAAAAAACAAAGATGAAGTATACTCTGTATACATTACCATAGGATTTTTATCCCACACATAAGCAAGTGATTCTCTAAAAATTGACTTCACTTTTCTAAATAAAACAGAGACCTTTGTAATTAAAACTGGTAAAAAAAGTACAACCATACTGAGGCAGAATAAGAGCAACAAACAAGAGCATGTATAGGCTGATAATTCACGAAAAAAAAAATCTCAACTTTAAGAGGTATATTCAACTCATGCACTAAAAACAATGCAGACACAAACATCAATATCCCATGTTGCTTGTAATTTAAGAACAAAGCTTTATTCTCTTAATTTTGTAGAATGTTTTAGTTAATTTACAGAGACATAATTAGACTGATACTCTCAATCACAACAAAAATCAAATTCAAGGTCTTAAAGAATTGCTGTTTGATTGATGAATCACAGAGATTTCAACACAATTATTACCATAAAAGACAAGTCATCGATGCATAGAACATATATTTTAAATTTTTTCTGGATTCGGTGTCAAATACTGTGATTATAAGTTTGCTGACATCAACAAGGAAGTTGAGAAGAAGGGACATGGAGTCTTGCTATAATTATATTATCTTAAGTGGGAGTCCCACTGCCCCAAGCAACCAATATTTATCCTAATGTTAGACAAAAACACATGTGGAATCTTTTCAGAACGTAATTCACATAGTCCAGGGAAAGGTTTTTAAGAACATGAACAAGATGTATTTTAATATATCAAATTGTTTACAATTAAGGGACAATAATAAATTTTTTCTAATTCTACACAATCTTCCCCAGCACAATCTCAATCTACAAGTCAAGCAAAATAAAAGAGAAAAACAACCAAAAGAGCAAAAATATCACAAAATATATCTAATAACGTCAACAGTTAAAAGAGAGAATATATACCTTTCTTCTAGGGATGCTCTAGAGCAAAATTCAAGGAGATGCAAATGAAATATAACCAATTGCACACTGAAATTGGACTCCAGTGGTGTTTAAATTAGAAGAGTTATTTCTATTAAGATTCTTTAGAAAAAGTATAGTTCTTTGACAAATCAGTGATATTTCAAAAAGTTGAAACCAAGGGCCATTGAGGATATCAAGTATTTATAGAGAGATATAAAGTGGATTGATACCATGTTAAGTTTCCAACCTAAAAGCCTAAGCTTGTAGGTGGAGGATCCAATACAGATATATGAAACTATAGCAAGTCTTTTATTTAGGTGATGTGCGATGTGAGATACAGTAAATTCTATTCTTCTACATCTTCTGAGTTTCAAAATATCCTTTAAGACATGCTAACAATAGCCTACATGGAAAATGTGTTCCCAATACATTTACGGCGAAAAAGTCTCTCTCTCTCTCTCTCTCTCTCTCTCTATCTCTCTCTCTATTGGGCATGTTCAACAGGCAAAGGATGATAAGCTCTGGGAATTAAGCACAAATCTTTTTTTCTTCTAACTGTGGCGCCAAAGGCCTCAGTCATGTCTAGATCTTCTTCCTTCATTCCATCTGGGAGTTTCCAATCAAAATGGTACAACAAATGTGCAAGTGGAAGCTCAACATTAGCCACACCAAACATTATGCCAGAAGGAATCTCTCTGGATAAATTTTGTTAGGTTCTGTCCAATATTTGGGATCTCTTCCATTGACCATGACTTTTGTTTTGACAGGTATCTCATATCCATTAATCTCACATCCTTCTCCGCATTCTCTTGGAAGTAACAAAAGAGCAGATGGGTGTAGTCTCAAAGTCTCTTTGACTACCAACTTCAAGTATTTTAATTCATAAATGTCTGTTTCATCAACTTTTCCTTTGCTATCAAAGATTTGCCTTGTTGCCCAGAAAATATACTCTAGAAGGGGGGGGGGGGGGGGGGTAATAGGGTTTGGCAAATTTTAAAAAAATTACCTATTAAAAGGTTTGGTTCTATTAAATTTAGTGGAATAAAAATAAGTTAACAATTTAATTGATAGGAGAAAGAACAAGAAAATGAATCACAACATAATAAATCAATTGACAAATAAATAAATTTAAATGCAAGAGATTGAGTTTGAGAAATTCAAACGCAAGGATTTTAACGTGGCTCGATCTCCGTCTACATCCACGCCTCAAGAGCCCCGTCTTGAGGTTTCCACAATCCACTATGGAACAATTCACTATGGATCACTCCTTCAAGGTGGAGAAACATTTACAATTTGTTTTCTTTCAAAGGTGGAAGACACTCACCTACAAGGGTTTCACAAAACCCTTACAACTCACAAGGTTACAAGATGAAATTTGAGTACAAGCAAATAACTCCTTCAAGAGTAGATAACTACAAAGTTGAGTTCTTACTAATATCTCTCAAGAATAAGAACTAATGTTGGCTTAAGAGAGAGAATGAAACTCTTGAGATGAATCACACAAAAGATGAACAACAATAGATTTGAAGTAAGAATGTGATTTAATGTGATTCAATGTGTTTATCTACTCATCCAAGACTCAATCAAAAGATATTTATATGCTCTCAATCAAATATGGCTGTTAGAGAGAAGAATATAGCCGTTTGGTTTGTAAGAACTAGCCGTTATTTGTTGCAGAGCAATCTTTAGTCGACTGGCAACAATAGGTTAGTCGACTAGAGTATGTAAATACATTTAGATAAGAGTCAGGCA
Organism: Hamamelis virginiana; assembly: GCA_017140935.1. Classification (NCBI taxonomy): domain Eukaryota; kingdom Viridiplantae; phylum Streptophyta; class Magnoliopsida; order Saxifragales; family Hamamelidaceae; genus Hamamelis; species Hamamelis virginiana. The sequence goes on along the minus strand of JAESVK010000144.1, from coordinate 368,607 downwards.
TCGATTAGTCGACTGGCACCAAGGGGTTAGTTGATTAGATATCGATTAGTCAACTAGTAACAAGAGATTAGTCGACTAGAGTAGTGAAAAACATAGTGTTTAAAAATCCGGGCCTCGATTAGTCAACTAGTGACAGGGTCTTAGTCGACTAGCTTAGGTGTTTATGAAAATATGCTTACTGCCATGCACTTAGTCATAGAGGGTTAGTCAACTAGAGTAGGCTATAACTTAATTTTCATGAACTTTAAGCTACACTTTGATTAAGAAAATGCCCACTAAGATTTTAAAATAATTTTGACCAATCAAAATGATTTTCCCAAGTTTAAAACAAGGTCAAGAGGTCAAAGTCAATTTAAGCCAATATAGTTTTAATCCTGAATGAGAGATTCACAATTATAAGTCCTAAACATTCACACAAGATACAAACAAGGTCTTCGCACTTGAGATCTTCAAGAAATCTTTGTCTTGTGCTAGGCTTGATGAACTTGTGAATTGCTTCAACTTTGACTTGAGGTTGGCTTAAGCACGACTTTATCTTTGAGTAGCTCTCTTCATGATCCTTAGTGAATATATGACTATTCATATTCACCTAAGGCACACTTTAGATTGCATCTTCTTTAATGGTGCTTCAAGCAATGTTGAGAGAACTCATTGAGGGCTTGAATCCTGATACTTACAAATACGAATGATATAGATAATAGTTAAGTAAACTTAACCAATAAGGATTGACATATATCATAATGTTCAACTAAAGTATGAATATGCATAAACATTGTAGAATGTTTGTTATCATCAAAATCAATAAACAATTATGGATTGAAGCCATAGGGCTAACATGCCTCACCTCAGCACTTGGGTTTTTTAGCATTTCAGCCATTGGCCAATCTACAGTTGTCAAAGATGTCTCACTCCCAGAGCTATTTCTTGAAATAGGATTGATGAACTTGAGTTAACCAATTAAACAATGGGTTATTGTACAATTTTTCGAAAAAGATTAAATGAAAAAAAAATCCTTCTGTAACTCCATAATGCGTAAACAGTTTTAATTGTATGCATGCAGGTGGAAATAATTTATGAAAGTTTATGGATGTATATATAGAAACATGATAGAAAAACAGAAAGCAAACATATTAACCAAGAGAACTGCTTAATTTGATGTTGTTGTTGGTTAATGGAAACTTGAGGTCACCACTCTCCTGAAAATTTAAAACAACATCTACCAAATCTTCATCTGCTTCACCCATGCTAGTCCTTGTTTATGTTCATTGATGATGTTCTGTCCGTTATTTGATGCAGCTTCTCAAGTTTAGGCCTCACCCCACTGATTACATGAAGCAATTTAATGGCATTGAAACTTGCTGCAATCTTTACAGCTTCATTAACAATTGAGATTTTTAGCGCTTAAAAGTTCCAATATGCAAATTTTTCTCAACTGTCTCCAATAATCACCATATGGAGTAGAATAATAAGACATGATCCTTGAAGCAATATTATGGGGCATTGTAGCAAAGATAATATCATGTGTTTTCATCACCTTTTTGGCGGTTTCTGGTGAAGAAACAAGAATGATGGAAACTTCTCGAGTCTCATATGCATCAGGGGTCCATGTTTCTTGGCCAAGTCCCTTAAAGCTTTGTGCGGTGGTGACCCAATAAATTGATGCATGTTTCCTATGAGAGGAATCTTCTATGTTCCTGGGGAAGATTTGGAGTAGGGACTTAGTGGTGTCAAAATGGACGGATTGGCCCGGCCCGTTAAGAAAGTGGGCTAACGGGCTATTAGATAGGATCGGGCTTGGCCTTTAAGCTATCGGACCGAATTTCAGGCTTGTACAATAAGAACTGTCCCGAGTGCAGTACTTTGGTATGCCCTCTGTCTCTTTCGGGAATTCCCGGATATCCTCGCTGCCATGCTCCTAGCTATAGTGGTAGGAGTGATGGGACCCTCTCTCCATCTGCTAGGCTCATCAGACTGCACCTTTGCAGCTAATGCAAAAGCGATGATATATCATTTGGGGGTACGGCATGTTACTCCGCGGCTGAGTCCATATGTACGTGCGGATCTCACTGAAGATCAAAATGGCGATATCCATCTCAGACTCACTCACAAACTCCACCAAAAGCCGTACTGAATCCAATGACACCTCAGAATCTATGCCTCTTGCTCGCAGGTTATAATACAGTAGCTTGTTCATCGTTGCGAATGTAGGATGCATGTTCCTCGTTGTAAAATACTGCACAACCAGATTGGGGTCCACACAAACTATCTTGGCACACTCCTTCTGGCTGCGATCCAAATATCCTTAATGAGGGAACTCAACAGCAGAAGCTATCGGCCTCTCGCACCCCAAATAATCTGCAATGCTGTCCGGGGTGATCGTAAAAACTCGGCCTCCTACCTCGGCCCTAATCATCTCTGCATTCTGCTCAACTATCCGGGCGGTAGTGTAAAACTCTCGTACAATAAAGGGCTTGTAGCCCCTATCCTTCTTCAGCCAGGTGCTGAGGTTTCTATCTCTTAATGTCTGTACGAGTAGGCCTTTCTGGCCAAAAGCTACAGGATCCACGTATCTTTCAACATTAAAATTCCTTTTCCCTAACACCTGATCCCATGGCAGCTGTTTCCTCTTGCTTGGTAGTTTCTTACCCTCATTTGTGAACCTAACAAACTCAGTAGTCTTCCTAGGCTCGCTGTTTTCGTCGATCTAAGGGTGCTCACTATCAATAACTTCCTCCACAATGTGAACTCGCAAAAGGTGCATTCACTGGTGGCTACGCGATGACTAGCCCGAAGATGTGGGTTTATGCACTGGAGATGGGGGCACGTCTGAATCCAAACTATATGAGGAATCTTAAACAAGTCAACGGCCCTTCCCCTTACTTGTTACAACGGCAGTAGACCTCTTCGGTCGCTGTGGGGTAGGAGCAGGCTCCTGTATCGCAATACCCTTCACAGGACCTTCGTATGCCCATGATTTCTGTACATAGGTGGTTCTGTCATCCTCGGGCTTTTTGCCCTTGCCCTAGTCCTTAGAAGGTTGCTTTTGTTGAGCCATAGCAATCAAAACACTTTAGAACCCCTCACAATACAGCCAAAAAATACACCCAACCACAACATAGTAGCAAAATTAATCCAAACAATTCCCAAGTCTGCAATCATGAACCAAACTTTCCAACTTCTACACCCAAACCCTCATATAAACCTACATAAACAGAAGAAAACAATCCCAACCAATTGAACAATCCCAAACACCCATAGCAACAAAGAAAATCTTACCCTAATGTCCAAAAGCTCAATTTAGAAGCTAAAATGAAAGACTTACGGTGTTTGCGGCAAAAAATGACGGGAAAAGTGAGTTCACCAGAAAATTAGAGTCGCCAGAATCTCGCCGTAGTGGTGGCTGGCGGCGGTGGTGGAGCTATGGCGGATTCCGTTCGGATAGGAATGTGGGCGTAGGTGTGAGGGTTGCAATGGCGGTGGTCTTGGCCGAAGTGGTGGCCGGAAAAATGGTTTGAAGGTGAAGGGTCTCGTGGCTATGGTGTTTTCTGGCGAGAGCAAGGGAGAAAATGAGGGAAGTTTCGCGGGAGAAGCAGATTATATTAAAAATTTTGAGACCGCTATCGATAGAGAGAACTTCTTCATCGATAGAAAATGCCCGCTGGAAATAGGATTTTATTTTATTTTTATTTTTTTTCGGGGAAGGACTTCTAACGATAGTGCTTCTATCGATAGCGATACTGCTATCGATAGAAGTATCTTTCTGGTAAATTGTTGCAAGTTGGCTTCCATACTTTTCCAAGCTCCTAAAAACAAATTTATTCCACTTCTAACATCACTTTTAACCCAAAAAATAAAATAAAAAACCGACTATGACACCTCAAATACCCAAGGCTACTAAAATTTCAAATAAAGTGGAAACTTTAAGGCTCAAAAATAGGGTACTAGGGTTGACTTAAAAGACACTAAACAAAAATAAACAAGGATCAAGGACTCAAAAGAAGGCCTAACATCAATTTTCAATTTATGCACAATGTTATCAACTGATTAGCATGTTATTCGCTTTCAAAATATGCATAAAATAGAGCACATATGCAAGATATAACCTTAAAGCAATAATAAAGCACTAAAATGAGATATAAAATATTTGAGTCCGAAGAGCGAAATGAATGGCTCAAATTTTGCATTTATTGTCACAAGTCTCCATTCCATCAAAGGGTTTTCAACAATACTCAAATCGCAAGATATGTAGATTCACTCAAGTTCGTGTATGTGCAATGTTTGAATCACAAGCTAATCAAAGTAAGGTTACATTAGTGCATCAAGTGGAGTAAAGTGAGCATGGTACGAATGTGAGATTACTAACTCTCAAATTCTAAACTCAAGACTTAGCCAACCCTAAAGATTAATTACTCAAGAAAAACCTAAGAAAATTACTAAAAATGTGCAAAAATGAGTGTATAAACATAGCATTATTCACCACAAACTTTTTCAATTTAGGCTCACAAAGTAATCATATAATGAATTACAGATAAAAATGAGATGATATGATGAATGCAAAGCATGACACCCCCCAACTTGAACTTGACATTGTCCTCAATGTTACAAGGAATGTCGCATGCAAGAATGCAATGAAGTACAACCCCCAAACGCACAAAACTAATTAAAAACAACTTAAAAACACAAAGGAAAACAAGAGTTTCCTCCCAAGAAGAGCTAAGTTTTACGTCTTCAGCCAGACGTGATATACCTCCCTAATCAAACTCATAAGTAGAGTCCTCCAAGTCAAGCGACTCAACCTCCATACCATCCCTAATCACCTCACTGTCAGCGATACCCTCGATATAAGGCTTTAGCCTTTGTCCATTCACAGAAAAGGACGAACCAGTGCGAGGGTTCATAATTTCAATGGCTTTATGTGGAAAAACACGTACCACAAATGGTCCATCCCAGTGAGACCTTAACTTATCAGGAAAAAACCTTAATTTGGAGTTAAACAGCCACACTTTCTGATTAGGCTAAAATGATTTCCTATTAATGTGCTGATTGCTCTGCAATCAATACACTTTTTGAGTCTTTTCGACTTATTATTACCTGATTTTACTTGAACTTTGATATTTAATAGTTATAAACCATGAACTTAGTGTTTCTCCTCGTGTTGTGTAGGAATTCTTCATAAAAGCAGTAATTCAAGCACTTTTGAGGTGGGTTCTCTGCAAATGATCCCGGATGAAGCTACAAGTGGAGTCAAAGGGAAGGAAAAACACTCAAAAAGATGCAAGGAAGTACCTGGGCACCTTCTGGAATCACAAACAAAGCAAACTGGGCGAATTTAAGTTGATCGATAGCCTGGCTATCGATGGCCTATCGATAGGGCTTGCCTATCGATAGCCAGATGGCCAGCCTATCGATAGGCAGCATGCTGGTTATAAAAGTTTGCATCCCTATCGATAGGGCATCCCTTGCCTATCGATAGGGGGGTCCTCGGGAGTCGTGCCCGCGATTTTAAACTGCTTTTTAAGTTATTTTTGGAGAAGTTCAATTTAGGTAGGTTTGTTATACAGTATTTAAGAGACTTTTGAGAGTTCTTAGAGGCATCCAGACTTAACCTAGCCTCTCTAGGACTTCATCTCTCTCTCTCTCTACTCTACCATCTCCCATACACCATTCAACTTGGATTTCGGCTGCGCATGGAAGGAATGAAGACCTCCGGCGATTCAACCCCGACCATGAGCAGCTAAACTCTTCTCCTTGGGTGTAGATGAAGCTTGGTTAGTGGTTTTATTATGTTTTGATTAAGGGTTCAGGTTTTGTAATGAGTTTATGATAATTGTACAACTTTGAGAGATTGCCGTTTTATGCAATCCGTTCATTAATATATCTTTTATCTTTCAGTATGAATGTTCTCTGTGATTATATTCATATTGGTTGTGCAATAGTATTAATCGAATACGTTTGTATTCAGTAGTTTGCTCATACTTAACTAGGATAACCTGTGCATGCTTTGCTTGACAGGTTATGCCTTATTCTGATGAATAAACTATATGAACACAAGCGTAATATGTTATCGATGATTTAATCTTGTAGTTTAAATCATCGCTGATCATAAATGGTTGCGAAACCTTTGCATTAATCACATGCATGATAATTCCCTAACTAAAGTGGATTCGAAACCCGGGGTTTTCCCTTTTATTTAATTCAATCATATTCTCATACTCTCTTGTTTAAACAATCAACCAACTCTTCAAAATCAAGAATCTGTTTGGTAACTAAAATCAGAATCAGAATAATTTCTCATAACTCAGCCATTAGTCCCTGTGTTCGACACCCGTGCGAAAACTATATTTTCAACGAATTGAGGTTCTAAGCACGAGTAGTTTATAAATTTAAATCTTGATCACAAATAAGGAAATAACCTCCCTTGTTTGGGCCGATCAAATTTTGCCTATCGTGGAACTCCTTCATCTTGGCTTTAGAGATCTTAGAACTCTCATAAGCCCCATTCCTGATTTCTTCGAGCTCACTCAACTGAAGCTTGCAATGTGATCTTTTCTATCGATCGCGGGGAGGTAATTCATAGCAGATTTCTCTGCTCGCGAGTGAGTGCTATCAGTAAGGGCGTGGTGCTGTGCCCAGAGCTCTTGATTCTCGTTTTCCAACCGCTGTAGTCTGTCCGTATAATCTTTCTCCTATTTCGCCTTTATTCCTTCATTTTCTGTATTTGATCTTGCATATCCTTCATCAATCATTCCATGGCAATATCTGGTTAATTGCTGGCAGACCGCGTTACAACCATCAACCCTTGAAGATAGAGGAACTACCTCCGATCAATGCTACGATTCCCACAGACAGCGCCAATATAAAACTCTGTCCTACCCAATAGATGTACTTTGGCTCTGAGATGGTTCTCCTGTTCAGCGGATCTGGTTGGAACCCTGTCGAGCTAAGGATACTTCGGTGTGGAGCCTGCCAAAAACCATTCGATGCTAAAGTTAGTAATTTAATACTCAAACTTATGAACTTATGGAGATAGGAAGGAAAATGAGTTCTTGGGGAGCTCTCAAAATGCTCTTCTGTTGTTACTTCTCTTCGTCCCACCCTTCGGAAGATAAAAGAGGGGGGACTCAGTCTAGGGACGCATGTAACCGCGCTTCCTGCCGGAGGAGGTCTCCGTTGCATTAAATGTTGCCTACAGGCAAGTCAGGGGATCTGCCATCAATGCGTAGAGGTGGACAAACATTCCCCTTCTTCTCTGATGCTCACAGGAGCATCTTTACTCCTAGTTGATCTCAAAACTCAGTTCCCCACCATTGATTTCCTATCCTTGATTTGAATCAGCTCCGCCAAATCTTTTCACCTTTTCTGCCCATTAATGACCATTAATGGCCATCAATGGGCGTACGGCAGAATGTGGGCGAAGAGACGTTCTGCCCCTGCCTTGGATGAGACGTGGGTCTGCCGCCCACTTGCTTGGGCCTTCTACTGCCTACACGTGGAGGCTGACCCTACCACTCTACGTCAGTTTGAGATAAGCTGGTTTGAGGTCCGAACGAAATGGGATGGGAGTCGCCACTCGTAGGTCTCCGAGCTGTCCTTTTGGTAACCAGCTGAACGTGGGGATTTTGGTTCCCACACCCTTGGTCCGACCTCTGTGCACTCCTGTTTATGTGTTTTCAAGTGAATCAAATGATGTGTCGCCCATGGTGAAGAACCTCATCATGTGCTGAGATTTGCCGACTCAGATGCCATCACATAGAAAATTATTTTGAACTCTGTAGCACATGTTTTGGTACTAATCCCCAGCGCATGATTTGGATTTATACAACATTGTACAAAAAAGTTTTGGATTTGATGAATCTTTTAATTTGGCAAGCTAAATAAGTTGTTGGATTTAAATACTCTATTCTAGCAAACCCTTATACTCTCATAATCACCTCTTACAAATTCTAGCCAAGGGAAGTATAAATTCTTTAATGGACAATGATTAATTAATCGGGTGGGAGAATTTTAATAACGAAAAGTATAATGTACATTTATTAAGTCTTTTCTTCTTTAGTTTGTGCTTTGTTTGAATTTGGACATCAACTATCCCTTATTTGAAGTATAAGATTGAATTCAATTTAATTTATTAATTGTATAAAAGACAATCACTGGGAAGAATTCATCAAAGATAGTTGTGTAATCAAATTTTAAGGATAAAATACCAAATAAAAATATATTTTAAAAAATTTAAATTCAATAACCTACTAAAATTTGTCCTAAAATGATTAGAGATTAATGTATCTCGCCCCTTAACTGGTATAGGAAGCGAGCATATTAATCAGCTATGTTAGAATGCCACTTAAGCAAAAGGATGGCTTTATTTGTAATGGATAGAATTTTAATTAAATGGATTGAGGTGATTTATTGATTAATTAATAGGAATATTAATATGTGGGTGATAATATTCTGTTGGAGAAAGAAGATGTAAATGTTACAAAATAAATCAATAAAAATAAATTAAAATAACTTATTGATTAAGGCGTATAAATTTAGTGTCCTTAAGAATACATCGTGCCTCTCGGAGTGAATCACTCCGTGCATCTATTGGTTCTCTAATGGTGTACCCTCCATCACTACAACAAAATACCCTTGTTGCAATGAAAAATATCGTTGCAATAAACCCAAAATTGTTGCAATAGATATTTATTGCAATGACGCGGTAGTTAATAAACTCCATGGCAATAAATTAATCCAACAACAAAAGTCGTTGCAATAACTTCTTGATAATGCATCGAATATTTCGTTGCAATAAATGTAGAAGTTGTTGCAATTAGTGTTATATTGAAACAATAGTTTCGTGGCATTAATTGTTTTATTTAAATTTTCATATGTTATTGCAACAAGTTGGTTATTGTGATAAATTATTGCAATAGGTAAATCGTTGCACTAAAATGGGAGTAAAATTTTTGTAACAGCAATTGTCATGGGATTAAAGTGAGAAAATTTTTGCAACAACAAATATCATTGCATTAAAATAGGAGAAAATATATTACAAGCCAAGCATCAAGCAACTGACCAAACTCCCACAAGTTTGGTGTATCTTGGCCCAGATAATAAACTACCCCCAACTGTCAGTATATCTACGCCAATTAGTAGCTCACAAGCGTCCAGCCCCAACTGTCTGACTCATGTTGTGCATGTGTTGCGCGCATGCTTGTGCCCAACTGATGCCCACTGTCCATGCCAACAAACTAAACACGCCGTCGTGTTCCTTGACAAGCCATGCCACATGCATGTGCCTTGTCTTTGCACCCAATTGTGCCTTGACAAGCCATGGCTGAGCCCATGTTCCTTGCCAAATCTAGCCAACCCATGTTTTGGCTCAACATGGCATTGCGCCCATGTTATACTCAAATATTATAGCAACGTGTGTGGCGAAACTTTGCCTTGGCTGCCCATGCCACGCCCAAGGCCCCTGTCCGCGCCCATGTCGCTCGCCCATGGACTTCGAAATTGAACAATTTGTCCTCCTCGGAAATGTTCTTGATGTCCAACATAAAAAAAAAATCCTTCACATACTCGTGAACAGATCCATCATGCTGCAACTTTTTCAAAGACTCCCACGACTGCCATGCAATATCTTGGGTCTACCAGCATTTGCGTTATCCTTGACACGCATCCTCCACCAAATTTTTGCATCCTCAGTAAGGTACATGCTGGTAATGTTGACCATCTCTCCCTCTGAAATGTGAGTAGCCTTGAAATACTGCTCCATATCTTAGAGGAAATTCTCCAAGTCTTTGGCACTGCGCTTCCCCTCGAAGCACTTGGGATCAGGAACTTTGACCCGAGTCGTGGTTTCTAAACCACCAGAATGTCCACGCACCGTTGTCCTCTTAAGAAGAGCCACTTCATCCTCTAGCCCTTTTAGACCATCCTTGACAGCATCCGACAAGGAACACATATCAGCCAGCATTTCTGTGAAACGCCTTTCCATTGCCGAAATATGTTCTTCATAGGATTGCCTCAACCGAAACAGAGAGAGATTAGGTAGAGTCATTAAAAGGATTGCCCAAGTAACCTTCAATCCTTGATATCCTGTCCCGAATAGCATCCAACGCTTCAGCATTGCGTCCAGCCATCGCCTAACTTGGCTCTGATACCACTTGTCATGCCCAAGTCTACAAACCATAAGGGTTCCAAAACACCAAGTCTCATCTCATTTGGACCACTTTCATTTTTCGACTTATTTACGAAAATGCCACTGCCGCAATAATCCATGCTCATTGTGCTGCATTGCTGTCACAGGGCTAAAATCTGACTACAAATTTTTGCAATCTGATATTAAGGATACCTTTCTTCCAATCAGGATATTTGTGTGGTTATGCCATTATCTGTATGTAATTCTCGATATAAAGAATGGGTGTGAGTTCACGAACCATTTTAAGGCTTTTAAGAAAATATTGTTGGGCTTCCCTCCTTATGGCATGGGCTGACCCAACTTGTTTTTATAAGCCTTGGTATATTATTATTAGGCCTGAATGTATATTAAGTAAGAAATTAAAATCAGTTTTATTGCAAGTGGACAGCTGGCCTTTTTTGAAGCTTCCGTCAGAAGCTACTAGAAGCCAATTTCGTTGGCTTTGTGAAGGTTTTTTCATCTTGGTCTACTGCGCACATTGAACATTTGAACTTGAGTTATTTGGCTTTCTTCACATCAAGGCATTGGCTGTTCGTAGATACAGAAAAACGGTGCTACACTTCTCATTGCTTGGTTTCATTTTGTTATTTCTCAAGGCTAATTGCAGCAGCTGTTCGTGCATTTGTGGTGGCTGATTCCTCATTCTTTTGGTGGCATTTGAGTGATTTCATCAGCACATTTGGCGGGTTCTTTCAGCTATCATTTGGTGAGGTTTAATCTTTATCAGGTGGTATATTTATTTTCTAAATCCATTTTTTTTTGTATAAATATTGTTCCTTCCCTTGTGTTTTTTGTTTGTAACTTATTCTGTTTCTTTTAACATTTTTTATGGGAGACGAAAGTTTTATTTTTTATTTTTCAATGATATATTTGAAATTGTGGTTAATCGATATATTTGAAATTTGTGGGTTAAATTTAGTTATTGGTTTGTCTTCGAAATAAATAAATTTGGTTAGACATAAATCTTGGATAGGTTAACCTTGTGGCCAAACACTAAAACCATTTTTGTGCTTTGATTGTTGTAATATGATTGTAGAGTTTCTCGTAGGAAAAACTAAATTCTTAAAAATAATATTTATAGAGTAATAATTAATACGCAAAAAAAATTTGGACTTGTGTAGGGCAGGCCTACTTTAGGAAGCTGCCTGGGGGGCCTCCAAAATTTCAGGGCCGGCTCTGTTTATACACTTTTACTCAATTCTAGAGGGTCCCGAATTGATAAATTGCACCTAATTAAATCGTGGATGTACATGCTCTATTTTTTTATCTCTCTGTCAGTGAATTAATGTTGATGTTGAATTGTGGTATGTTGATTAGTATTGATGTTAGAGAAATATTGATATTAGTGTGTTAATTTGATGTTTCTACCTATTCCCTCAAGAAATCTTCGACATGGCAACTGCACAAGTATGGTTTGAAGTGGGGGGCGTGCTAGAAAGGCTAACCTTACACCGTTTCAAGGTAAAAGATTGGTTCGAAGTTAACCGAGCCTAAATATTATAATCAGGCAATTGTGGGAATTCGGCTTTGCTTCAATGATTCGAAGAAACCAAATAATTATATTATTACCTCCATTTCTGGTACAACAATTATACACTTCTGTTTAAGTCCTTCGAAGCAATCGGACAGAAAAGGATAGAAGAGATAGAGGGAGAGAGATCTTAGAAGAGAAGGATAGAGGATAAGGGAGAGAGATCTTAGACGAATACAGAGTTTGGGGTGAGGTAAGAAGTCCTAAGTTAAATGATACATTGAGATAAGAAGAGAGAAAATAAAGATAAGCATGAAGACGTGAGTCTTGTGAGGTTGTGGAACCCTTTGCATGGAGGAGTCTTTCTCTATTAATGAACTTGAAGAATAACTATCTTTAATCCAGGTCCAATGAGAAATTTACAAGTGTCATAAGCTTCTGCAGTTTGTTTGGAATCTTTATGCATCGTTGTGGAGAAAGCCTTACTTCAACGTGATTTGCTTGAAAGAAAACTGCTCAACCATCTTCAATCCAATTACTGAATGACATCTGCCAAATAAAACTGCTAATCCAACACGTAAATTTAAATAGTTAGATGTTCTTAATTTAAATCTACAATCCGAGAACTGCTGTTGGATTTTGAAAGGAAACACACCACTAAATGGCAGTGCAAGCAATTATTGCAGCATTTTAATCTAGTGTTATGCACCTCATTATATGCTATTTTCTTATTGACACAAAGAGTTGAAACTGTCTCCTTTTAAAATATTCACCACGTGTCCAGATTTTACTGTGCGGTTATTTTAATGGTAAACATACCCCCCGCATCAAGAGAAACTCATTTAAGAGTTTTTAATTAATGGGATAGCCCCACGTTTCTTTGACCCTGCTTCATCATTAGTGATTTTTAAAGAACTGCAAACTGAGTTTTCTGATTTTACCATTTCTAATTTTTCAATCTTCCATTGAATCAACAATGGATGCTCCTTCTTCTATTCCTTCGACCATTGAACAATCTTCATCCCTTGCGTTGTCACAACTCTTCAATAAAACCCTAAAGTATCGTTCTGGAGATGTTTATCCTCACGTTCTAAACCCTCATTCATCCAATGCCAAATATACGATTTTAGGACCATCTTTTAAAGGAGAAATCAACAAGGATTTCACTCCCCACTTTCCATTCCCTAAAGAGCATCAGACTCTACTTCAACAAAGTAAGAAGCTTGAATGAGATGGAAGACCCATTAGACACTGGCCCAAAGTAGAAACAGGGTGGAATGCTTGGGTCGAAAGAGCAAAGAGCTTTAAAGAACAAGAGTGGCATGAAATAGGAATACACGATGCCATTTCTTTATTTGCAAAGGGTTTCCAATGCAATAGTAAACTTCTTGCAGCTGCTCTATGTTTCTGGTCTCCTACTTTTAATTGTTTTCACTTTCCATGTGGACATATGTCTCCTACAATCATGGATGTTTGTGAAATTACAAGTGTATTTCCTTTTGGGTCTAAGGTTACTACTTTCTTAGCTGAAGGTCAACCCCAAACTTATAATATTCCTTCGAGCAAAGACCTTAGCTATTCTGCTTTTATTAAAGCTGAGATGAAGAATGATCCCAAAAAATTTTCAAAACAAGAGTATATCTCCTTTCTTCTTTTTTGGATGAATAGATTTCTGGTTTGTTCTTCTAAGAGAATTACTTAGGAATTTCTTTATCTGGCTAAAGCTCTTTCTTTGAAGCAAACCATTGCTTTAGCTCCTTTTCTTTTGGCCAATCTATATAAGAGATGCCAAGAAATGCATTCCAAAAACTGTTTTATCAAATGGGAGGTCCTTTTTGGATTTTACAATTCTGGCTGTATGTTTATTTTCCTGAGATTCGGCCTAAATTGATTGATTTGAAATATCAAACCTTTGTTAATTTTGGTGAAAGAATGATAATGACTGAAAATCCTTCTTCTCTTTCTTTTGTGGATTACTTGAATTTCTTTTTTAAACTAGGTTTTCGAAGAAATGCTTCCTTTTTTCAACCATTCTTTGATCCAAAGATTGGACCTAAATGGTTAAAGAAAATCAAAGATGTTCAAAATCAAGAAAATTACCCTTCATATGTAACAAATTCTTGGGCAAGCTTTCTGATCAGCAAAGATCTCATTGTTTCTTCATTTGCTACTAGAGGTAGAGCACAAATTTTTGAATCTCAAGCTGAATCATACCTACCCAATCTATTTGCAAGGCAATTTGGCCATCTTCAAGCCATTCCTCTCCCATATGTGAGTTCATTCAACCCCGTTGCTTCCACCAGAATCACCTTCAAATCAACTTAACAAATTCAAAGCATCCTTACTTTTTATACTAGATCAAAGAATAGTTTTCATTTCTTCCAGTTTGGTAAGTTAACCATAACTGAAAATTATTTTGAGACTTGGTGGGAGACCAATTGGCAACAAGCATATGGTAGTTTCGACATCCCATATCTAGCAAAAGCTCTATTCCCATTTGAGCTTCATTCAGCTGCTTTGGTTGAGGAAAAGGCTACAGAAACTACTGCTGTCCCACTTTCAATTCAAGTTCCAGCAGAAAAAGTGAAAAAAGAAAACAAAGTTAAGGAAGCTCAGCAAATCGCCCCCAGTAAAAGAAAAAGTTAGTAATTTACTGATCATTGCTTTTTCTTTTCAGCTATAAAAAGCTTTATTACTAATATCATCAATATTTCAGGTCAAAGACTCTTAAGTCAATCAAGGCCTAAAACGTCCGAAACTGATCCATCAAAAATTGTGATCAGTGATAAGGAGGATGAAGAAGAAAAAGAAGAGGCTCCTCAACTGGTTCAGAGAAAAGGAATCAAAATTCAAGAGTCTTCAACTCTACCTGTTCCTCAAATTAGTCCTTCTCTTATACCTGAGAATGGAAAAGAGAAAATGTACCCAGACCTCTATCCTGAGCAAAGGACAAAGGCCTTCAACAGTCCTTCTCAACTTTCAAAGCAAACTATTGTTTCTCAGGAAAGTGAAGATCCTGCTGTTGAAATTCCAGAAGATTTGTTTAAGCAAGAAAAGAAACGAAAAAGAAAAGAAGATAAAAAGAAAGAAAAACAACTCCAAAAGGAGAAAGAAAGAATTGAAGAATTGGAGGCCAAGGTAGCTTTTTATGAAGCAAAAGCAGAAAGGAAAAAAGACAAAAGACAAATAAAAAAACAAAAACAAGGTGAAGGGGAACATCAATCTATTTCCACGAATTTTGAGGCTAGTCACCAACCTTCGATGGAAATTTTATCTCCTATTCCTCTAGCAACAATGGACACTTTTGGTCATATTACCAGTATTAAGGTATATATCCTATACCTTTTTGAATTTTGTAAATGCTTGACCAGAACACTTTGTTTTAATATTTTAACGTACTTGTTTTTCTTTAGGCTTCTTCAAGTTCAGAAGCCCTTCCTTCCACTCTTGCTACTCCCACATCAACAATTTCTCCAAAAGTAAGAGAAACAAATTCAACAAACAAATTCTTTCATGTTGCTTTAAAGGACATATTAATACTTTTATATTTCAGATTCATGAATTGCTTCAAAAGATGGCTCTGCATTTCGATACATTACATCCAGAATACTATGCAGCTCTTCAAGCCACAGCCATCTTTGTGAGTATACATATCTTATTTATTTTTAATTAAAAATTAGAAATTGAATGCTCACTTTTTGATTCATTGGCACAATCATCCACTCTTATTAAGGTTGATGGTTTAGGAGTTCCTGCCAAAGAAAACATTCCAACTACTTCAATTCTCGTCATCATTCAAACCTTTCAAGATGAACAAATGGGTTTTGTCTAACAAGTTCCTAACTTATGAAGCTGTAGATGAGGTAAATATTCTTCAATCAAAAACTATATTATCTTCCATATACTTTTAACTAATATCTACTTTATCTTTTCTTAGATAAAGGAAAAACAAAAAGAATATACTACACTTGCAGACATCACTTCTGACCAACTGGAGACTTCACCTTTTGATAGCTTCAATGCATTGTCTTCAGAAATAGATGACACCCTTAAACTGGTTGAGCTTGCAACTTCTACTATTTAGACCCCAGAAGATGGACCGATGGAGGACTTAACTGCTCATTTTTACTCAACCAAAATCAAACTCTCATTTCAAAAGTGTTCTTCTATTTCATTGGATGACTTGAGTCAAACTGAGCTTCGAGATGATATTATATCACAATGCAATGATCTTCTTCAAGACCTGCAAAATGCATCTCCTGGTTCTCCTACCAATCTGAAGTATTTGGTTACCCACATGGTTTCCTTAATAAAAAACCATGAAGAAATAAAAGCTGAATTGAACCAATGCAATAATACTCTGGATGAAATGCATAGTTTTTCCAACATATTGAAGGCTAACCTGGATTCTCAGAGAGATGTGGATCAAACTCTCCAACAGATTGATACTAGGATTCAAGCTCTCCAAATAGAACTGCAGGATCTTCAAGGTAAGAAAGCTTCGAATCAAGAGAAACTTCTAACTTTGAAGAATGAAGCTCTTCCAGCGAAGGAAAAACTCAGATCTCATCTTGACAACAATCCACAAATAGCAAAAAGAAAGAAAGGACTTCTTTAGTATTTCGACAGCAGCAGTGCTGATTGGGAAAGTTTCAAAAAGTCTTTGCAGTTCTTTTAGACTTATTTTGTCTTTCAAGATGTACCTACAATATTTTTTCAGTTCTTTTATTTCTAATGTAAACCTTTTGTTTCTCTCTTAAAATATATTACTTTTGATGTTAGTTTACATTCTTCTATTTTCCCAAATTGTTGGGAAATACTCTTTTAGAAACCTGCCATTAATCTTTTTATTGTGCACATACCCATTCAAACCTCTTAAATGGTACGCACCACCTTTTAGAACTTTATGGATCTGAAATGGACCTTCCCAGTTTGGTGACCATTTTCCATATTTTTGATCCTTCAATCCAATAGGTAAAACAGTTCTCCATACTAAATCACCTTCTGTAAAGGTTTTAATCTTAACTCTTTTGTTATATGCTCTTGTAGCATTTTTCTTTTGAATTTGGATTTGATTAAGAGCATCAACCATTTCTTCGCCAATTTTTTCGAGTTCCATAAACATGGATTGATGATAATCTTCCAATGATAATTGATTTTTTTTGGCTACTCTAATGAGTTTACATTTATTTCCATGGGAAGTATTGCATCATGCCTATATGTTAGTGCATATGGTGTTGTTCCAGTACTAGAACGTTTTGAAGTTCTATAAGCCCATAAAACTTCTAACAATAACTCGTGCCAT
The DNA here is from genome assembly GCA_017140935.1 of Hamamelis virginiana. Classification (NCBI taxonomy): domain Eukaryota; kingdom Viridiplantae; phylum Streptophyta; class Magnoliopsida; order Saxifragales; family Hamamelidaceae; genus Hamamelis; species Hamamelis virginiana. The sequence goes on along the minus strand of JAESVK010000144.1, from coordinate 351,651 downwards.
TCCCTTGGATTATCCTCAATCACTTTTTGCATAGTCTGTTTAATAGTTTTATTTGAAGATTCTGCTTGACCATTGACTTGAGCATAATAAGGAGTAGAATGAATTCAAATAATTCCATATTGGTCAGTGAAATCTTTAACTTCACTTCCTACAAATACACTGCCTTGATCTGCAGTAATTGTTTGAGGGATTCCAAATCTACTCATTATTTCCTTTATAAAATTAATAAAATCACACTGATTTATTGAAACCATAGGTTTTTCTTCAACCCATTTTGTAAAATAATCAGTTGCGACAATAATAAAAGAATGTTGCTTAGATGAAGGAGGAAAGATAAATCCATTGCCCAACCTCTAAATGGCCATGGTTTAATAATGGAATTCAATTCTACCCCAGGTCTATGATGCAAATTCCCATGCTTTTGGCAAGCTTGACAACCTTTAGCATATGCGATGCAATCTTTGAGAATGGAAGGCCAATAAAACCCATGTCTTCGAATCAACCACCTCATTTTAATACCAGGTTGATGAGCTCCACAAGTTCCCTCATGGACTTCTCCCATTATTTTCATTGCTTCTTTTAAATTTGGGCATCTAAGTAATAAACCATCAGCTCCTTTTTTATATAATATATCATCATACAAAATGTATTTGATAGCTTTAATACTTATTGCCTTTGTTATTTCAGAATTTGGATTAGAAAAAAAACTTATTATTGGTGTTCTCCAATCTTCTTTAACAACTTGCACTTCATTTACTTCTAAAGGTACACCTCTGTCCAGTAAAGAAGGCAATATTTTTTTTTATTCTCAAAACATGACTCCTCTTCCCAAGGATTTTCTTTGAAACCTGAAGCAATTTGGGCCAAATTGATAGCTTCTTCATTCATAAATCTCGGTATGTAATCGATGACTGCATCATCAAAATTACATAATAAATGTAAAGCGCTCAAATAATAATGGAGTAAAATAGAGCTTAAACACTTATACTCTCCTTTCACTTGGATTACAATTAGTTGGGAATCTCCCATAACTTCAATCATTTTAGCTCTCCAATCTTTTAGTAATTCAAGACCAAATATCAAAGCTTCATATTCAGCTTGATTATTTGTTCCATTTTGCTCAAGTCTAAGACTAAACTTGGTCTTAATTCCTTTTGGAGACTCAATGACCACTCCTATTCCAGAAAAAAGATTTGTCTTCGAACCATCAAACCACATTCTCCAAGCAACAAAACCAATACTAAAAGAGTCAATAAATTCCTCTTGTTTTACGTCAAGGCATGGATGATCAGCCAAAAAATATGCTAAGGCCTTGACCTTTCACAGCCTTTTGAGGCATGTAAACAAAGGAAAACTCTGTTAAAGCCAGAATCCATTTCCCAATTCTGTTATTTAACAAAGGTCTGGATAGTATGTATTTAATTAAATTAAACTTTGATAAAACAATAACATTCCTTGGAAGCAAATAATACCTAAGTTTCAACGCAGCAAAATATAATGTAAGGCACAATTTTTCCATTCATGAATATTTGCACTCAGTACAGTTTAAGGCTCTACTTATATAATATATGGCCTGCTCTCTGAAATCATTATTGTCCTATGCTAAAAGACAGCCAATGGACTCCTCTGCTGCTGAAATGTATAACTTCAAAGGTCTATCCAACTTTGGTGGCATCAAAACAGGTGGATTAACCAAATAAGTTTTGATTGTTTCGAAGGCTTTCTGATGCTCCTCAGTCCATTTGTACTCATCTTCATTTCGTAGCTTTAAAAGCGAAGAGAACACTCTGGTTTTACCTGCAGCATTTGAAATAAATCTTCGAAGAAAATTTAATTGTCCTTAAAACCTTTGTAATTCCTTTTTCTTAGATGGAGGCTTTGCATTAACAATTGCTTTTGCTTTATTATAATCTACTTCAATGCCTTTCTTGTGCACTAAGTAGCCTAAAACGTTTCCAGCCATCACACCAAAGGCACACTTCTGTGGATTCATTTTCATCTTATAAAGCTTCATTCTTTTAAACACCCTTTCTAAATATTCTAAATGATTTTCCACATTATTTGACTTGATAGCTATATCGTCAATATAACATTCTAGAAAATCACCTATCATATCATGAAAAATAGCATTCATAACTCTTTGGTATGTAGCTCCTGCATTTTTCAACCCAAAGGGCATTACAATCCACTCAAAAGTACTAATACTGCCAGGACATCGAAATGCAGTTTTATGGACGTCTTCTTCAGCAATGTATATTTGATTATATCCTGAATGTCCATCCATGAAGGACATCATTTGCTATCCTTCTATTTCATCTATCAATAAATCCACAATAGGCATTGGGTATTCATCCTTTGGTGTTAGATACCCACACAGGAACTATGTTAGATACCCATTCGACATACCTGGCTGTCCGGATGAAACCCGCCTTCAACAATCTTTCAATTTCTTCTTTAATCATTGGGATAACTTTCGAGGCAAGTCTTTGAGGTTCCTGCTTAAAAGGCTTGAAGCCTTCTTTAATTGGTAACCTGTGCTCGACCAAAGACCTGTCTAAGCCAGGCATTTCATGGTAATCCCATGCGAAGCAGTCCTTATATACTTTTAACAAAGATATAAACTTCTCCCTAGTTGTAGCATCTAAAGAATTACTAATAAAAACTGTCTTAGGACAAATATCACTTCCTAAATTAACTTCTAACAAAGTATCAAAATCACGCAACTTCAAATTAAAAGATTGTTATGAAATTAAAGAAACGTCATTGTCAAATAGAGCTTTTGATTCATCACACTCATCTTCCATAATGCCCTCATTCCAACCTGCATAAACAAATTCTTCTCCTAAAAGCTTTGAATGAATGGCTTGGACAACCATTTTTTCTAAGGCTGAATGAACAACCTCATTTTCTAATCTCTCAATGAGATTAGGCATTTGATTCATCATCCATTTTCTTAGGACCACTGACTGGTCCTATGAAGTGATAGAGTGCATCTTCCCAAATTCTATCTTCATTGACTGATGTAATTTTACTCAAATCTACCAGGCCAATCGGTTCCTCATAAAGCCTGGCCTTCATCACGTTCGAAGCTACATTGAATGGTTTTTTATCAGCCTCCACCATTTCAAACTCTGCATTTTCATTTAAAAGTATCAGTTGTTGATGCATTGAAGATGGAATACATTTATTAGCATGTATCCAATCTTTACCTAATAATGCATCATAATTTGATTTTCCTTCAATAATAAAAAATGCTGTCATAGTAGCCTTCGAACCAATAGTTAGTTCAACAGGTAATTGTAGACATCCATTTTTTACCATGAGTATGGTCACTAATGTTTGCCTATGATTTGAGGTGAAATAGGGTGTTAAAACCCTAAGTTACTAGTTTTACCCTTGTGAGCAGTTAGATAGAGGTCATTATCGCATGTAGGTTTTTAGGACAGATTGAGTCGGTTCTTCTTGCATTTAGTTTTTAGAGAGTCTAGGAATATCCCTGTTAAATTTCATGGCATTCTGAGCTAGGCTTGATAGGAAATAAGGCCTTTTGTGACTTGAAGGGCAGTACTGTCCTTTGAATCACAAAAGCTCTGAATGACTGTCGATCTTGTCTCGAGTGGTCTCGAAGCTTTGGCATGGATATTTAGGGTGTGTTTAGTAGCTAAGTTGATCGGTGGCAAGGACTATTGAGCCTCCTGGCTCATGCATGATTGGCTCTTAAGGCCTAAGGGGCCCTTTTAAGCTTAGATTAGGGTTTCGACTAGGAACGACCGAGATTTGATCTTCTTATCAAACCAAAGCCTTCAAAGGCTTCAAAATATTTTCTTAAATGTTTTCAAAACTTGTTTCGAGAAGTATAAACGATTTCGAGAGCGATTGGTTAGCAGATTTCAAAAACCTAATTTGGGCCCGGCAGGCCCTAAAGAGCTAATCAGTTGACTTTTCCCAAAAACTTTGACTTTGGTCATTGCATTTTCACTTCAAACACTTCTTAAAACATGGAGAATCAAATCACGATCATTTTGGCGCTTGAATCGTCGAATTTGGACTTAAAACAGGCCCGAAAAGCCGAAAAAAGCCGAGACCGGGTCGAAACGGGCTGAAACAGGCTCATATAGGGCAAATTTGGGCTGATGGCTCGATGACCATCCCCCAAGGGACGGCCAACCGTCCCAAGGAGGATGGTCACCCGAGCATTTAGCCTATGCCTGTTATTTTTCAGTCTTTTGGATTCCTAGGACTTTGCCAAGTGTCTAGCTCGGCCTTGGAGACTTTGGGACTAACTTGAAGACCTTGGAAGACTGATTTGTGGCCCTTGGATCATTCCTAAGAGTTTCAATATGAGACATTGATCAATTTGAAGCTTCGCTATAAATATAGAGCCCTGAAATCAGTTTTAGCACAACACATAAGACATTTAGAGAGCCAAACTTAAAGAATAGAAGCTTAAGGTACTACACTAGTCCTTTGGCATCCTCAATCATATTTTTTGAAGTCTTTAAAGGTTAGAGAAGAAGCTAGGAGCAAAGAGAATAAGGCAAAAAAGGTTAGTACAATTAATCATTGAATTTGTTTTAAGTTTGCATACTTCATCTTCTTCTTCTTCTTCTTCTTTTTCTTCTCTTTCATTCTTCTTCTATGTTCATACCATGCTAGGGATGGATACCTAAGTTGGGTATTCAAAGGTTAGGAGTAAAAGTTAGTTGCATATAGGTTAGCATATAATTTTTTGCACTTATGAGTTTTGCATAAAAGAATTCAAGTCTAGTTTGTTTGTTTTGAGTTTGCTAAATTAAAAGGTTAATAGGAACATGTTTAGGTTTGTTTATATAATTCTTTTTCATGTTTAATGCTTGAAATATCATATGAATTGTGGTCGAGGGAACGAGCTAAGGTAAGTCCCTTCCCTTAGGTTAAAATTGGTGGTTTTTTTAAACATGATGCATGATTATTTTGGTATATCATATTAGGTTGCATATTAGGTCATTTACACCTTTTTATTCATTATTTTCATGGGTTTTAAATCCACTTTTTGATTGCATTTAAATCTGTCCAAGGTTTAAAGTAACCTTAAAGTAGACTAAAAATCATTTTTAGGGTCAAAACTAACATAGAAACATGCCTAGGATCACATAGATGACTTAGTTTGCATTTAGGACATTTTTTATGCATTATCTATATTCTCTATTGCATATTTAGTATATTTTTCTATAAATTCCAGCATGCATTATTTAGCATTTTAGGTTGTTTAGATTAACTTAGGATGTGGTTAGAGACTTTTTAAGTTAGGGACTTTTTAAGTTAGGGGAGCCACTTGGCTCCACTTAGGATTTCCCTTTGTTGTAAAAACTACATCCAATTAAGGATTATAGCTTGTTTAGGAGTCTATCTTCGAAGAAGTTCTCTCAATAAAAGAGTTTGCGTTGGGATGAAACTCCCACTTTGAATGATGAAGTGTTTTGAATAAAAATAAACTCTCAAAGATAGAGTCTTAGATAAGGTAGAATATCTTTAAATGTGTAGTTCATTACAATAGGAGAATCCTAAGTAATAGAACTACGTGGACTTTGATTCTTATCAAGAAATTTGTAAGGTACGTAGGCAGTCAATAGGGCGCAAGTCCAATCTTAGGATGACTCTATGTCTCCTAAGGTCTTTAGGATTTTAATTCTTTTTATTATTATTATTATTTATTATCTAGTATTATATATCATATTTTGTGGTTGATTAGATAAATAGGATTGTCATGATAAGATTTTGATAAAGCCCAAATTTAATTAGGAGACCTTTAATTAGGGTGAGGTGGGTGCCTACAAGGAGTTCCTTGGAACCTTCCCACTTCATAACCTAGCCCTGAATCCAACTTTGATTCGAAGATCATGCTTTTCCAAAATATGGGATCATTGTTTTATTGAAAATAAAACTCTTTTTTATAGTTTCCTTATTCCTTAAAAATAAGGTGGCGACTCCAAGTTTTTCTCAAACTTTTATCCTTTTTCAAAAACTCAATCTTGAGTGGATAATAGAGAAGGATAAATCGATACGGATAAAGATCATCCACAATCCACAATGATTTAAGTGAACGGCCTCCAAATCCCTTAGGTCGCTGGTTCACAGATTGGCGACTCCGCTGGGGATATCGATGGCTAAACTCCAATTAATTATTTTTGGGCTTTCTGATTTCTTAATTAATAAAATCAACCACTGGCATTTGCATGAATGTTTGGCTTTGATTTTTGCATTGTGTGCGCATTGACTGTGCATGATTAGGACCGTTGTATGCTAAAGCTATCGATAAGCCTAGCCCTAGGCCCAGTCTCTTTGAGTCTTGGGTTCCATGTATGCGAAAGCCATCACTCTTCTAGCCAAGTACCCTCAGGTATATCAAACGGACCAATCACGTACTGTTGGACCCACGCGGCATTCCTGATGTCACATGTGGTTAGGTATATCGATTGGACCGAACGAGTAAGGGAAACTCAGCCTACCCTTTGCATTAGTCTATATAGACTGTCTCTCTAGGACACATACCCTACATCGCCTGTTCACACACTATTATAATGTTATGCTGCCGGATTTACCCCCTAGTTTAGTTTGAGCCTTGATTATGAAGTGTGTAGAACCATTAGGACCTGGATCTGTAGGACTATGCCCTTTATGAAATGCCCTAAATTCTTAAGGGACGTGTCTTCAAAGAGTTAAGGTACTTAATGAAGGCCTAGTATCCTACATGTTCTTGGACTTAGGCCTGTGGTAGTGATATGCTGCCCAAATAATGATGTGTATCTTTAGGCCTTATGAGAAGATGTGAGACGTGGGCTTTAGGCCCATGTCCTTTGGATAGAAGGTTTAGGTCCACAGTAAGTTTGGAATGTGGGCTTCAGGCCCATGTCAATTGGATAAAAAGTATAGGCTTGCGATAAGATTGAGATGTGAGTTGTAGGAATGAGATTCGTTCTTGGGCTTTAGGCCCATTTTCATAGGATAGAATGTGAGAAGGTGAGATTGATGTGTGGGCCTTAGGCCCATACCTTTGTAAGCATGTAGTTTATTGTCATTTTCATCCTTTTCCTATTGGAAGCTTTCAGTTGATTCGAATCATTTTCCATTTCTTTTCCCAGCATTCTGGCTTGGCGTCGTAATTTTAGTGGTCGATTAATTAGCTTGAAAGGTTCATCCGTTGATTCAGAAATGTCTAGTCGAGGATCGTACCCCTATTGTTGCTGAATCTAATGGAAAGACGGTGGATGAGAAGATCGAGGCACTTTTAAAAGTAGTCTAAGAGTTAGTCCACCAGAAAGGAGAAGAAGATAAGGTGCGAGCTCATACCAATCCCTTGTTTGATAATGTTGATGAGGAGGAGTGTTTCCTTAAGCCTAAGATAGTTGCTGAGCCCACCAGGTCTGGTACAGAATTTGTTCAGCCCATTGATATGGATAAGGAGTCCAAGCCCAAGGCCCCTGCCTTCTTTTCCGCCAAGCCCACATTGCTGAGTAGAAAGGTGGAAACCTTGGAAAAACCCTTGAGAGGTATTAGAAAATCCAACGACTTGGTAGATATGTCATCATCATCTTTATTCCCTAAGGCCCGTATGCCCATTCATTTTAGAATGCCTGAGTTGGAGAAGTTTGATGGGATGGGTTGTCCTAAAACCCATTTGAAGATGTATGTGAGGGCCATGCACCCTCGAGGGGCTGACGATGACTTGCTAGCCCAAATGTTCCATGAGACACTGTCTGGATCCACTCTGAAATGGTTTCTATCACTGGATGAGTCTAGAATGAAGACATGAGAAGATATATGCATCGAGTTCAACAATCACTACAGGTATAACACGGAGGTTGACGTCACTAGGAGGGATTTAGAGACTACTAAGCAAGAATCTAGGGAAACCTTCTCTGCCTTCATCACCCGTTGGAGGGCCAAGGCTTCCAAAATGCCTAACCGACCTAAAGAAGAAGAACAAATCCGCTTGGTGGTAAAGAATTTGCTCCCAGTTTATCATAAACACCTGTTCTCCCAATATCTTCCTAATTTTCGAGCCTTAGTCGTTGCTGGTAAGTAGAGGACGCCCTAGCCAATGAGGCCCTCAGAACTGATAAACCTTACAAGAACTGTCGTCCTGACATCAATAGGAGGGCTACTGAAGTCAATGCCATATCTCAGCCTGCCCCATTCACCCAACCTTTTTCCTTGGGAAATAAACCATTCAGAAAATTCACCGAGCTCTACATGCCATTGGATCGAGTCTTGGAGAAATTGAAGGCTTGAGGCTTGCTCCAACCCTTAGAGCCTAGGTCTACACCCAATCCATTACCCAAGAACTACAATGAAAATGAATATTGCAATTTCCATCAATCCAAAGGTCATACTACCAATCGTTGCATCCGCCTTCGCCATGAAGTCCAAGACCTCATAGATAACAAAACCATTTCCCCACCTTCTCAACCCAATGTTACTCAAAATCCACTTCCTACCCATGTAGTCCCACCACCAGCCAATATTAATGTCATCCATACTGACCCTTCTAGCCATTGTGAGCCCATCCATCCTCACCATTCATCTCTTATCACCACAGTCGAGGTGTCCCATCTTTGTCAGACCCTTAAGCCCATTGACCCATTCAAGCCAAGTTCAAAAGTTTTTTTAAAACCAGGACCAGTCAGTGGGAGTTACGGAAAAGATATGAGACCGGAGATCCTGAAGTAGGCCTGTTGGGTGAACCAAGCGGAAAGTTCGATTTCTATGTCATTTATCCAAGGGTAGAGAAGCCCACTTTTGAAGAGCCCATTGTCCCTACTGGTTGGGATGATATCCCTAATTTGCCTAAAGAGAATGTTCCTCAGGCTTATGATGAACCCGAAGATCCAAACCTCATTCTTTCCGAGGAAGCCAACCAGGTTATACTCAAGAAGCATTTTGAGAATAGAACCCGCATGACCGTCAGGACCACCGATATGCACGGGGAAGTTCGTTACTTAGCCATTTATCCAAGACAACCATAGGTCACCCAATGCTTCAAGTCAAGATTGGCTTCTGTCGAGACTACTGTAGATGACGGGTCAAGAAATGAGGTTGATATCATAGAACGAGAAGATTTGATGAATACACCCGAAGAGATAGCAGATATTTGGGCCAGCGATGAGGAAGATGTTAACCATATCACTAGGGGAGGTGCTTGTACGTGAAATGAAGTGTGCGCATGAGATTCCCAAGCGTAGGAGTCCTATGGTCGTCAAGCAATGAAACTAGGGAGTACCTAGGTCATATCCACAAGGAGTGGAATAGGTTCTAGTGATTCTTAGGTCATGCTACCTAATGAATGCAAAAGCAAGTGTAAAATATGGATTTTAGTTTGTTGTAGATGATGATTTGTGCCAAGTTAATGGCAAGAAGGTTGTATGAATCTTGTAAAAGGAAAAGGATGGATCCTATGGGTTCATTCCTTCCTAACCCTAGGTTAATGGTTTCTCATACGTTGCTCATTCAAAAATCCATGTGAACTATGGTTGTGAATAGAGTATTTGACAATAGAAGTTCATGAGAGACAAACAAGTGATGGAACATAGCTTAGTACTCTCATTGGCATTTTCACAAACATATGGAGTGCATATGTGCTCACCAACAAAATACAACAACTTACCTGTCGTATTTTGTTCATGAATATGACTCCATAAGGTTTCAAGAGATGAGAGAGTAGTAAAAGCTACATTCCAGTATCATTGAAGACTTAAAAATGAGAAACCACATTTGCCTAGGGTTTTGGAGAAGAACTCCACCATAGAACCCTCATTAATTGATTAGCTAGCCATAAAAGAGATAGAATGCACCAAACAAAAGTAATAAATGCTAGAAAAGAAGTAGATTCTTCCTATTAAATGAACCAACACCAATGTACCTTACAAATATGAGATTAAAGAGAAGATAAACAACCTAAACTAAACTAGGATTACAAAGTAAGAACAATAAGAAACTAACAAGAACTAACCGAAAATAGCAAGATTACAATAAGATTAAGAGAAAAACTAAGCTAAACCTAAGAGTAAACCCTAGAACTAAACTAAGAACAAGAGAGAATAAGTTGGGTTCTTGATTCAGCTGAGAAACGATCCATATATACTCCCCCAAATGTTTGTAATGAAGTTACATCAAAGCCCTCACTAAAAACCATGAATTACAATAAAACCAGTCAGAATTTGAGGTCTGGTACCGATATCACGGGTTGTGGTACCGGTATAATTAGTTGCTGTGCTTGAAATTTGGCAAATTGAATAGCTGGTACCGGTACCACGGGTTGGTGGTATCGGTACCACCTCTGCAGAAATGCTGAAATGGCACTGAAATCACTTCAATCTTCAATGGGTGCATCATCCATGACCATAAGACTTCATGCACACTTCAAGGCCTTCAAGAATACACCAACAAAGGCTTTAAAGCGAGGCTGAAACGCGGGATTACCTGCGCAACACAGAAAAAGCACCCAAAGCGTAAAACGCACCAAAGCACAGGCATAAACGGATAAAAGCTAACTGAAATGCTATAAAAGAAACATAAACTAAAGCAAAAATACTACTAATCACCCCCCAAACTTACAACTTGCTAGTCCCTAGCAAGCATAAAAAAGAATAAAAAATTCCTTCAAAGAATTCAAATCAAAAACACCTGCGGCATCATACATGCAAATTTACATTGAGAAAAAATGATGCTGAACTTTATAATCAGATGTACAGTATTCCCATGTGTGTGATAGCCAAGCAAAAGAAATTCGCACAGAGATATGCATTCGAGCAACAAGATGGCAGAATAAAATGGGGATAGAGCTTAGGCATGAAAATCAGTGAATCAAAACAAGGAAATGATAAGCCACTCAGCAGAGAGAGATAAACAGAATACAGGCTAACACAAAGCAGATAATTCACTTAATGATCAAAATGGAACAAAAAGTTGTTAGAAATCGATTAGGTCTTCAAAAGCTTGTAATGACCATGGGTCACAAAGGCTACAACAAAATTAGACGATGGCTGCAAATACGGTTAGGATACTACCCAAAATTTTCCATCGCTAACCTACCCTGAACATAAGTAAAACAGTAATAAAAACAACCTAGACCTAGGACACAACCAAGATGAACCAATGGAACAGAAAACAAAGATCCCCACTACAACTGATTACCACCCATACTGCCTATTCCTCTTCAGAACTTTCCTCTACTTCTTCATCAAAGTCTTTCTCTCCTTCAACCTCTTCATCATCCTCAACATGCTCAACATACTCATTTAACTCATCAGATAAACTGCGCTCCAAATTAGGAGGGTAAGGAGGTGCTGGCTGATGATCGCCCCTCGCTGCGCGGTGCTCTCTTTCAATAGAATCCAGGCGATTCTCAAGCCCACACCTCGAAACTTCTTCTAAGTCCTACAGACGAACATCACTATTCGGGCAGCATAACACTACTACGGGCCTAAGTCCAAGAACATGTAGGGTACTAGGCTTTCATCAAGTACCTTATGAGTACACTTCCTTTAAGAGTTTAGGGCATTTCATAAAGGTCTAGACCTACAAACCTAGATCCTAGTGGTTCTACACACTTCATAATCAATGCTCAAACAAAATCGGGGGGTAAATCTGGCAGCATAACATTACAATAGCGTGTGAAAAGATGATGTAGGGTATGTGTCCTAAAGAGACAGTCTACATGGACTAATGCAAAGGGTAGGCTGAGTGTCCCTTACTCACTCGGTCCAATCGATATACCTAACCACATGTGACATCAGGAATGCCGCGTGGGTCCAACAGTACGTGATTGATCCATTTGATATACCCAAAGGTACGTGGCGAGAAGAGTAATGGCTTTTGCATACATGGAACCCAAGACATAAAGAGACTGGGCCCAGGGCTAGGCTCATCGTTGGCTTAGCATACAACGGTCCAAATCATGCAAAGTCAATGCTCACACAATGCAAAAATCAAAGTCAAACAGTCATGCAAATGCCAGTGGTTGATTTTATTAATTAAGAAATTGAAAAGCCTAAAAATAATTAATTGGAGTTTAGCCCTCGATATTCACAGCGGAGTCGCCAATCTGTGAACCAGCGACCTAAGGATTTGGAGGTCGTTCACTTTAATCATTGTGGATTGTGGATGATTTTTATCCGTCTCGATTTATCCTTCTTTATTATCCACATTTATCCTTCTCTATTATCCACTCAAGATTGGGTTTTTGAAAAAGGATAAAAGTTTGAGAAAAACTTGGAGTCGCCACCTTATTTTTAAGGAATAAGGAAACCTAAAAAAGAGTTTTATTTTCAATAAAACAATGACCCCATATTTTGGAAAAGCATGGTCTTCGAATCAAAGTTGGATTCGAGGGCTAGGTTATGAAGTGGGAAAGTTCCAAGGAACTCCTTGTAGGCACCCACCTCATCCTAATTAAAGGTCTCCTAATTAAATTTAAGCTTTATCAAAATCTTATCATGACAATCCTATTTATCTAATCAACCACAAAATATGATATATAATACTAGATAATAAATAATAATAATAATAAAGAATTAAAATCCTAAAAACCTTAAGAGACATAGAGTCATCCTAAGATTGGACTTGCGCCCTATTAACTGCCTACGTACCTTACCAATTTCTTTATAAGAATCAAAGTCCACGTAATTCGATTCTTAGGACTCTCCTATTGTAATGAACTACATAGCAAAAATGATTCTATCTTATCTAGGACTCTAGCTTCGAGAGTTTGAATTTGATCAAAACACTTTTTCATAAGGGATGAAATTTCATTCCAATTTGAATACTTTCAACTGGCTTTTTTAGAATCCCTCTCGAAGTAGTTTCCTAAATAAAACAAAACTCTATTCCTATTGTAATTCATACAATAAAGAACAGTCCTAAGTGGGGTCAAGTGACCCCCCTAATCCTAGGGTTTCTAACTAGTCATAGGTTAGTCTAAACACCTAAAATACTAATATAATATATGCTGGAATTCAGAAAAATACACTAAAAATGCAATAAAAAATGTAAACAATGCATGAAAAATGTCCTAAATGCAAACTAAATTATCTATGTGAACTTAGGCATATTTCTAGGTTAGTTTTAATACTAAAAATTATTTTTAATCCACTTTTAAAGTTACTTTAAATCTTGGACTGATTTAAATGCATCTTTAAAAGTAGATTAAAACTCATGAAAATAACGAATAAAAAAAAAAGGGGTAAATGGTCTAATATGCAACCTAATATGATATACTAAGATTACCATATGTAAAACTATACAAAAAGTGGATTAAGAATGGTGATTAAGTCACATTAAATTAGATATTCAAATCTGGACAGATTTGAATACTTACTTTAAATGGCTTTAAGACCATTATTAGTTTACTCAAAATACTAAATAAAAGTGCTAACATGCATACTAAACAATAAACTAAGACCCTATATGCAAAACTACTTAAAACAATCAAACTTTATAAGTTAACCATGCAAATCTCATGAACACAGAAATTTACACGCTAAAAAATCTATATGCAACAACTAATTAACTTTTTTATTCCTAAATATGAAGACTCAACCTAAGCATCTATTCTTAGCACAATATAGACATAGAAGAAAAATGAAAGAGAAGAAGAAGAAGAAGAGATATGCAAACTTTTATATAACTTATCAAAACAAACACACTACCCTTTTTTGCCTTCTTCACATTTGCTTCTAGCTTCTTCTTCAAACTCCAAGGACCTCAAAGATGTAGCTAAAGTTGCTAGGGGGGTTGGTGTAATGTCTCAAGGCTTTACTCTTCCAATTTGGCTCTCTAAATGCCTTGTGTGTGTCCTCAAAACTGATTTCAGGGCCTTGTATTTATAGAGAAGCTTCAAATTGATCAATGGCTCACATTGAATCTCTTAGGAATGATCCAAGGGTCCTAAACCAGTCTTCCAAGGTCTCCAAATTCATCCCAGAGTCCCCAAGGCCGAACTAGACACTTGGCAAAGTCCCAGGAATTCAAAACACTGAAAAATAACAGCTTTAGGCCAAATGCTCGGGTGACCATCCACCCTGGGACGGTTGGCCGTCCCTTTAGGGGCGGCGACCATCCTGGGATGGATGGTTAGTCAAGCTTCAGCCCAAATTTCGACCCGTTTCGGCTGTTTTCAGCTTTTCGGGCCCGTTTTAAGTCCAAATTCGACGATTCAAGCGCCAAATGATCGTGATTCGATTCTCCATGTTTCTAGAAGAGTTTGAGGATGAAAAACCTTAACCAAAGTCAAGGGGTAGAGAGAAACCAAGTCGATTAGTTGTTTTGGGCCTATTGGGCCCTTTTAGGATTTTGAAAACCACTAACCGATTGGTCGTAAAAACCATTTCTACTTCTCGAAACATGTTTTGGAAACATTTTGAGTTTCATAAAGCTTTGATTTTGATAAAACAATCGAATCCTGGTCATTTCCAATCGAAACCCTAATCTGGGCTTGAAAGGGCCCTTTGGGCCTTAAGAGCCAACCATGAGCCCAAAGGCTTTATGGACATTACCACTTATCATATTAGCTACCAAACCCACACTAAATATCCATGCTAAAGCCTAGAGGCCATTCGAGACACGACCGACAGTCATTCAGAGCTTTCATGATCAAAAGGGCAACGCGGCCTTTCAAGTCTCAAAAGGCCTTATTTCCTATCAAGCCTGGCTCGAAATGCTATGAAATTTGGCAAGGACATTCCTAGACTCTCTAAAAAATAAATGCAAAAAGAGCCGACTCAATTCGACCTATAAACCTACATGCGATAATGACCTCTAACTAACTATACAAAAGAGTACTATGAGTGACTTAGGGTTTTAACACCTATTCCACTTCAAATCATAAGCAACCATTCATGACCCTTCCTATGGTCAAAAATGGATGTCTACACCTAGGTATTCAGCGTCCACCACCTGTTGTCTCTGTGTTCTCCTTTGAGAATAACACTTCTTTTAGTATGGACCTCTTGGTTCACACTCTTTGTATTCCTGCCGGATTGAAAAATGGTAAATTCATACAAGGTCATTTGAAAGAGGAGTTTCGAGCTTTGAACATAATTTTGTGGTGGAACCTATACCCTGGAGGTAGCAGGGTTCATTTTGAGTTTCCTAAGGCTAGGCTATATTATGCATTCATGAATAGCGCTGTCATTGATTTTGCCAAGATCATGTGGCATACTATTCGGGTAGTGGCGCAGGCCACGGAGATCAAAACCGCTTTTCCCTTTGGTGCTATGATTACTGAATTCTGCAAGAAACTTGGGGTGAAGACCTCTCCATCTGACATGCCTGAGAAGCCTACTCGTGGTCCAATTGATTTAGCTTGCATCAATTGCAGTCGGGGTCACAGTACTGCTCAGGGGAGTGACTTAGAGGGCGATGCCCCTCATGATGAAGCTGCTGAAGATCATCCACCTGCTCCTGTGGTATATCCCATGACCATTGTTGGTTTACACCAACGTATGGCTGCCATGGAGGTGCGTCAGACTCGCACAGATGAGAAACTTGATCAAATCATTTCCCTCCTATCTAGTCAGCGTTCAAGTGTTGCTGGTGGTTCCTCTGCTGCACCTACAGCTTCGGGCGATACTGCTCCTTTTTCTCCTCCACTTGAAGATCCATCCTCATTTGATCCATCCACTTGGTGATTCGATCCTCCATTCTACTCCCTTTGTCTGTTTGTGACAAAAAAGGGGAGAATTTTTGGGTTCGGTAAGCTTAGGCTTAGGGGGAGATTGGTAGCTTAGGGGGAAATTGAAAACTTTTTTGTAAATGGCAAACTGTTGAACTTTTGAATACTGTTGACTTTTGAATACTGTTGAACTTTTGAATATTATCAATCTAAGGTTATTTTGGTTTTATGAATGTGTTGTGGCATTGTTTCTGCTTGATTAATCTTCTCTTGTTATTCAATATGTCACTGTGATTTTTATTCAGTTCATTTTATGTTGCATAAGGTATTTTGTGTAGTATGTGAAAGTTCAACAGATTTTAGAAAGTCGAAGTAAAGATCATCATCTTTCAGTCATGTTCATTAATGTACATATTTTTTTTTGTGTTAATTTATTCAAGTGAGGGGGAGTGAATCATGTTTCAAGGTTTCTTTGGTTCTTTTTCCTTTCTCTTGTTTTTATATTTTAGTTTTGTCACGAAACTGCCAAAGGGGGAGATTGTTAGGTTCAGATTATGTGTGTTGGCTTGTTTCATTTCAAAACTTGGTTTGGATTGTACATTTCTAGTTGTGTACTAATGATCACATGCGAAGCCGTGCTCAAAGTTCTTAACTCAACATGGATTAGGATGGTAAGTGCCTTAGTGACCTAAGGATCATGTTTAGGTGGTTAGATACTCTATACTTTATCATACCTTTTTTATATGACCATGACTTGTTCAAAATGTCTAAAGTGGGCTTTTCAAAATACCTGGATCAATCCAAGGGTGTTCTGGATCGATCCAATTTCAATTGAATTTCAATTACAGTAGCTATGTAAAAGTTCGTATCAATTTTGATTGATGCAAGCCTTCTCTGGATCGATCCAAGTTCGTGAAAAACTTATTCTCTTTTACTTTTTACTCTCCTTTATGATTGGTCATTTTACCACCTATTTAAGGATTAGGTCATCCGAGATTCTCCAGAGCTCAACCGCCAGAGAATGTTTCTAAATTGAGCCCTAATCATCTTCTTCTCTTGTGTTCTTCCTTTCTTGGTGAGATTCATGTTGAATATTCATTTATACCTTATTGATTGCTTTTAGCTTAGTCTAGAAACCTCGGAATCCAGACTTCAACATCTATGGTGAGAAATTTCTATGAAATATGACATTTCTCATGGCTCTTGGATGAAGGCATCAAGAGTGAGAACAATGGGATTGGTTGCTGAGCAAGCTGTGAAGATGGAGGACTTATTGGGATGAATTGATGAGATCTTAGTCTACTAGGCCAGGGTTTGGTGAGATCGAGTGTATGGTACAATCTCTGTACTCCCTTTTTCATTGTGGATTGCTGTTGTTCTCCCATGGTTTGTTTTACGAAAGGGTTTCCACGTATATCTTGTGTTGATTTACTGTTTTGAGATATAATTGCTAACTATCAAGAAGAATGGAATGATTTCTGTGTTCATGGATCCCTCTTGATAGTTGAAATGTCTTTAATATATTTTGATCACAAGGTGTTTGTTTTTGTTCCTAAAAGTATGAAATCAGTTTGATAATGGTGTATAATTTTAATATACTTGTGATTACTTGTTGAGATATTTGTGAAGTTTTGTCGATCTATAGGGAATTAGGTTTTTCATCTTCCATTACCGATAATGATAATATGAGACTATCGATTGTGGATCTTGACTGGGACAGAACGATTTGAAGCACGCTGATACACTACCAATAATGTGAAATAACTCCTATCGATAAAGAGATGTCGCTGGAAACTTGAGTTCTTTCTTGGCTTCAACCATTACCGATAATGGGTAACACCACTATCAGTAATGTAATTTGCCTGGTTCTTGCTCAAATCAAGTTTTGCAAATTTTCTTGCTATTACTGATAATGGGTAACACCACTATCGGTAATGGGTGACTGCTGGTTGCTGATTAGTTTTCCAGCTAACTTGAATTGATTGAGTGATGGATGCTTTCTGCCTCTTTGCTTGCTTGAAACTTGAATCAACTTGCTTCAAAACTTTCCTCCATTGAAGACTTTTCCACACACTTTGCATCTCCCAATATTTTCTCTAATTTCACCCCAATTGCACAAAATTTCTACAAGATTGAAAATAATGAACTTAAGGAAAAACACTGATAAAAAGCTATCAACATACATAAAAAACTAACAGTTTGGACTACTTAATCTCAATTGGAAATGCATGATTGCGATGCAATCACACAAAATTTACTATAGCCACCGCTACAGCAGGCTTAAGAGCACACAATCCCCAAAGCTGTTCTGATAGATATCAAATGTAAATCATCATTTGTGCCAACAAAAACTAAAAAGATCTAAAAGAAAAATGCTAAAACACATTTGCCTATCAATGGGCAAATGTATCTTTAAGTTTCCTAAATTTTGTGAAACTTAGTCACTAGAATTTTTGAATGTCACCAGGATGAAACCTAGCAACCATAACACTCATTTACTTTCCCAAAGAAACTAGCAGCAAGTCTTGTGTTAGAAATTCGAAAATGGCTAAAGAATCAACTCCATATATATATATATATATATATATATATATATATATATATATATATATATATATATATATATTTGGAGAATGGAAATTAGAAAATGCAAGCACTTACCTGTGATTAGAGACCAGCGGAGCTTTCAAAAGGCTAATCGAAGTAATCGAAGTGAGACAACTTAATCAAAGAGAGAGAGCACTATGATTAAAAACTTAGCACCCTCATCTTTGCCCTCCACCCCTTGTCGCCATAGCTAGTTTTTGTAGTAGTGAATGGAGAAGCTTCCAAACGTAATTATAATATAATGTTAATGTATATGCTATTCTATGTTATGGTATACAATTTGCTGAAGGTATGTGAGCAGCCTCCAAATGTGATTATAATATAATGTTAATATATATGCTATTCTATGTTATGGTATACAATTTGCTGAAGGTATGTGAGCAGCTGAAGGTACATTACCAATAATGGTAAACCAATTATCGTTAATGTGGTCCCTCATCTTCTCCTTCAGCCACATCCTCATCATCCTCTCTCATAACAGGATCATCTTCTAGTGGAGCTTGTGGGACAGGGCACCCAAATTCTGTATAATAATCTGCAGGGTAAGGAGGAATAGGTTTTACACCATATATTAGAGTAAGTTATTGAATCCTGACATTCTGAGTCATTTGAATACCCCATTGTATATCTTGACGGTGCAAAATCCGTTTAATATCCCCATGAATTGTCTGTACATCTTTGTAGACTCGTGTCTCAAAAGTTTGCACACGATCATCTAAAGATTTCAAATGAGTTTGAATAGAATTCAGCATATCCTGAATAGTAATGACTTGTGGTGTATTCTGAGATGCACTACTAGAAAATGCTCAACGGCTTTGCATTCCCCGTGTTGCCTGTGCGGAACGAGCGGCCTCAGCCCTAGCTCGAGGTCCCATAGATGAAGATGCTTGATAAATACCTCCTTCCCCAAAACTGTACGCCTCATGAGAAGTAACTCCCAGATTAATGCATAGCTGAGTAATCAACTGCGGAAATGGCATGAGACGAATAGACCTCTCTGAAATATATAAGACAATATACTCGAAGATCCATGCAGCTATATCAATAACTGCATCCCCCATGAACTCAATATGAAGATCCACCTCTGCCTGTTTTGATGCACCCTCAGAACTCTTGGCATAAAAGTTGGTGTGGATGATTTTATTCATTATGGAAAAATCAGGATTCATGTATCCAATGGGGTATGTTTGCCCATCATCCTTTGGAGGTTTAGGATTACTGTAAATAATTTTCATGGTCTCAAACCTTCCAGGACTCTCAAAATTTTCACGAGGATACTTTATTTCACCTGCACAAGGCCTCCCAATTTTCAAAAACTCAGCTATAAGATCCGGAGTTACCTTTACTATCTTCTTAGGGCTCATTCTTGCTGTTACAATATCTAAATTAGCATCTTTCTTGCAACTGTATAAAAATTCCGCACAAGCCCCTGTTTATATCCCTTTCCCTTTTCCATCCAAGTCCCTAATTTCCTCTTATGCGGTACCTTTATTACCTGACTATCAGGGGCTGAAAGCACTAGCTTTAATAAATCTTTCAGGTTTAA
Organism: Hamamelis virginiana; assembly: GCA_017140935.1. Lineage (NCBI taxonomy): Eukaryota > Viridiplantae > Streptophyta > Magnoliopsida > Saxifragales > Hamamelidaceae > Hamamelis > Hamamelis virginiana. The sequence goes on along the minus strand of JAESVK010000144.1, from coordinate 331,849 downwards.
ATCCCTTATCTTTCAAAAATTCCTCCCATGTCTTCTTTGGCTGTCTGGGTGCCCCTTTCTGCCATGTGGGTTTCTCAGTATTACTTGCTAGCACAGACCCCAATTCTTTCCTAGGATGACCTGTAATGCCAATGCTTGGGCCTTCATCAACAGGTTCATCCTCAACATATCCTTGATGACTTGGAGGAAACCATCTATCACCAGGTTCGGAACCCAAAGGATCATCCGAATCAGAATCAAAAGATTCAGATTGTACTACATTCGCCTTCCCTTTTCACTTATCTTTCACCGTGGCTTTCTTTGCACGAGTTTGGCGTATAGGTTCGCGAATGGCAATTCCTTTCTCAGGCTCACATGGTTCTTTTCGTTTCTGTGCACTCTTTTTCTTCAATTGTGCCTGTCGAACCTCAACTTGTGCCCTCTTCCTTGCCTCTTCAGCAGCCTTTGCTTTAGCTTCTTCTTCAGCTCTATGTCTATCTTCCTCCTCTTGTCTCGCTTTCAACTGTGCTAGTAATTCTTCTGACATTTTGGTCTTTGCCATGCCTGAATGAGTTTACACAACAAGTACAAAAACCAGAAATATCAACAAATTTTACAGAAAATTGGGCAGAGTTCCCTTTGTAATGTGGAGATTTCCCATATACAATACACTAAAAAATTACTTCCAAAGAATCACAATCCCAACCCAAATCCCGGAATCACCCCCCAATCCAGTCATGTAAATCTTCAATCATCCATCAGAATTTTCAATTATTAGCAAAAGTTGCAAAAGGCAGATTGAAGACACATCTTTACCACCATGAACTGTGGCACCTTTTTCCACTACATCCACCACTCATAATTTATACCGGGGGTCATAACACAGAACCAATAGCTACAGACTAAATCTAAAAGCCAGAGTTTAGAAAATGAGAAAATAATATTAACAAATTAGATATAATTATCAACAATCTGTGGGAACGAATGGAAATTACAGAAACTGGAAATTACAAAGGGAATGAGAAGGAAAAGAGTGTGCAATACTCACCTCTCGCTCAATAAATCCGGTTTGCCTTAGGTCATACAATCTAAAAGCAATTGCCAACATCAATCCGAACAATTTTTCACTATGTATAAAAAATTCCAGTTTAATATACATAAGAAAATAAGAAATAAAACTTGTGAATGTTAGAATTATATGTCAAAGAGGATATCATTCTTACATGAAATTTTGTCTGCTACAGGTGCATTGGGGTGAAAGACACCCAATGATCGAACAAATTCTCCAAATTCAATAACTCCATTGCGCTTGACATCAAACAAATCAAATATCTACATAACGTAGCCCAAGATAGTTGTTTAGAGAGAGGAGAATAACCGCTACAGTATATGATACTGCTATAATTCTTGTCCAAGATACAGCATGATCTACATATGTGAGAGAAAAGGAGCCAAGACTACACACTCTGTTCTTGAAGAGCGCAAGCTGAAATTCTTTCTGCTCATGTGATAGTATTGAAAATTAATATTCAGTACGGGAGGAACGCCCAAAAACATCAAAGAGTAAGGAAATGTATGGTTGAGTTATAGTCATAAATCATACTAAAGAACATACCTTTTTTTTTTCTTTATTGATAATCTGAAATTTCCAAAAAGTCCAAGCTTTGCCCCTTTACTTTAATACCCAATAATCAGCATAAAAATGCTACCTTTGATGGGTTTATGGGGAAGAGAAGAGTTTGGGTTGATGTTAGTAACAGAGAAGTGGAAGAATGAGGGTTTCGTCCAAGCTAGCTTTGCTCCTTTACTTTAATACCCAGTAATCACCATAAAAATGCAACCTTTGATGGGTAAATGGGGAAGAGAAGAGTTTGAGTTGATGTTAGTAACAGAGAAATGGAAGAATGAGGGTTTCTTCCAAGCTAGCTTTGCTCCTTTACTTTAATACCCATTAATCACCATAAAAATGCAACCTTTGATGGGTTAATGGGGAAGAGAAGAGTTTGGGTTGATGTTAATAACAGAGAAGTGGGTGATTTTGTGGGTTCCGTGGTATTAACAGATGCAAAGAAAATGGGTTTATGATGGAAGGTGATGTGAAGAAATGAGGTGTGAGAAGAGATCATGAAAGGTGAGAAGAGTGGGTTTTGAAAGTTTCAGTGGGTATGAAGAGGAATGGGTTCATGGGGCGTATTGAAGAGAATGGCGGTTTTAATTAAAAAATAAAGAAAGTGTTTTTCGAGGTGGTTATGAACATATCTACCTATTTTCGATAAATGGCAATGTATTTATCGAAATTGAGTACCCACTTGAAATGAATGGATATATTTGTTATCCAATTAACGATAATTGGAAATGGTTCTATCGATAGAATGACATCTCTGGATTTGAACCGGATAAATGGGTTACATGAATTATCGATAAACCACAAACAAATTATCGAGAATACATGTCCACGGTTTTTGAGTTTATTTAAGCATTGATGACAATTAACGATAATGATGATCTTTTATTTTCGATAATGTGGGCTTTCTGAAAATGCTGATAACTCATTTGTGTCAACTCTGGGCTGATAATAAGAAGGGTATTATCGTTAATATGATGGTTCTAGAGTTGGATGATTTCAAATTGTTTATGACATTAACGATAATGGGAATTGGGGAACTATCGATAATTAGTGCAACTTTTCCCAGCCACTGTAATGCAATGTGGCATCCAATAAGGGGGTCGAAGAGGTTTATTTCAAATTTAACTTATTTCTCAAACTAACATTTTCTTCGTTTATCGTATTAACGATAATGGGAATTGGGTAACTATCGATAATAAGGGAATAATTTGAGCATAAAAGTAACAGAAGCATCACATTATCGAAAATGGTACCAACCATTATTGTGCTTATGAATTTGCAGCAAAATGAACCCAGCAGAAGGCATTATCGATAGAGCCATTGCATATTATCTGTAATACAACAGCAAATTTCAATTCATGTTAATTCCAACGGTCTTCAAGTCCACCTCACCACTTAAGAGCATCCGCAGAGCTCCTTTTAGTCTTTCTGTTAGTGTCAGACTAACACAGTTGATGTGGAAATTACGCTCCAATGGAGCACTTCAAGTCAGCTTCATTTCTAGCACCAAATATTTTTTTCCAATTCCTGCAATTATTATTAATTGATTTAGTCACACATATTAAATGTGTCACCCATGTTGGTTTAAAGCTAGGCACAAATATCCAATGTAAGAATACCAATTGACTATTATCAAATTAGCATGATAGGTTAAGCAAATTAATCCAATGATGATTCTTTTGACTAGATCACACAAAATTATATTAGACTAAGTTGGCTTAAGTTTATGATAATGGTAATTTACCTCTATCGATAATGGATCTTCACTGATTCAATTTTGATTAAAATCACTTGAGCATTAACGATAATATGCAATGGCTCTATTGATAATGCCATCTGCTGGATTCATTTTGCTTCAAATTCATAAGCTTTAATGATAATGGTTATTACCTTTATCAATAATATATGTGATACTTTTGCTACCTCTTTAACGATAATGGTTGGTACCATTATCGATAATGGCATATACATAAACATATTGGAGTATTTTTATTGGGTATATACATAAACATATAATGTGATGCTTTTGTTACATGAGTTAACGATAATGGTTGGTACCATTATCGATAATGGTATATACATAAACATATTGGAGTATTTTTTATTGGGTATATACATAAACATATTGTTTATGTATATACCCAATAAAAATACTCCAATATTTTTAAAAAAATTTCTCAATAAATTAAATACTCCTATATATATATATATATATTTCTTGCATGGTTTTTTATTAAAAAGTAAATAAAAATATTTTTATGTATATACCCAATAAAAATACTCCAATATCTTAAAATAATATATTTAGCCTGCATAATAACTCTTGAGGATGCCTAATTGCGATGCAATCAATTAGCCCACTATGATTTTAAATCAATTGAGAGCAAAATATAATTTTCCAAACACATTATTAATTATTAATTGATTATACCACACAAAGTACCATTATTTAAATAAAACTATATTATTCCCTAAATGAAAGTACATTATAACAAGTCGAACAACAATCTCAGGTTTCGAGTTACAAAATAAAAGAAAGAGTACTTAACATAGATTTAAAAATTACATAAGATATTCAATAGTTTAAATAACATCATCACCAAACCGATTCCACAAATGTTCCATGAGATCGAACTTTAACATAGAATTAGACCCTCTATTACGAATTCTGTTAAGACAAGATGTGATGTGTGCTGCAAGAACTGCTGGATCACGATCATATGGTTTCTCATTAGATGAAGAATATGAAGAACCCATTTGAAGAAGAAAATTGGGTTGAAGAAGCCATAAGAACTGTTACAAATTGATGTTAAAATTATAGTAGACAGTGAAATTGATGAGTTGCAAGAAGAAAAAATGGCATGTCTATATAAATTTAAAATATAACCAATGGCATGTTTATATAAATTTAAAATATAACCGTTGGAGGTGGGTGAGAACATAGCCGTTGGAGGTGGACGAGAATATAGCTGTTGGAAGTAAGCGGAAATTGATCAAATAAAATTTAAATTAGAAATAATAATTGTTGTGTCAAAAAAATAATAATTTTTTATTGGTTTTAATTTAAATACTATTAAATATTTTAATTTGAAAACTAATTAAATGAATATTAAATATTAATTTAGTAAATTTAAAAAGAAATTAAATTAAATTCATAATGTATTAGCGATTATTAATTGTAATTGGAATAACTCAATTTTATTTTTGCAATGTCATCACTTGTAGTGTTACTTTAAAGTGTGCATTGTAGCACACATGGTTATAAATTAAAGTGTGGAAGTTAAAGGGTGAAAAGGTGGACACGTGTCACTTAAACAATGGAGTTGATGTGGCTAAAGGGTTGGTTTTAAAGTGTGAACATTGGAGATGCTCTAAGTTCATCGCTGCAGTTGAATTTGTCAGTAAAGACTAACGGAAGTAAAGGCGAACTGAAGTACTCGATTGGAGCGCCATTTGAAGCACTTCTGTGTTAGTCTGACACTAAAACAGCCACTAAATGAAGCATTGCGGATGCTTAGGAATTTGGTTGAAGCATTCTTCTTTTAGGATTTTGTATGTTGTCAATATGAATTAATTAGTCAATGGAAATACTAGGTTGATAATGGATGCTTTTGGGAAAATGCTTTGAAAAACACATAATGCATGCTTTTTTGCTTTTAGGATTTTGAATGTTGTCTATAGGAATTAATTACTAAATGGACATAATTAATTTCCATTTTAAATTGGGAGGGAATTTAATTTATTTATTTTGAAATATTTTTTTAATATTTTTATTTTATATTAAAAAACTGTCTCATAGTGGCAAACAATTGTTTCAGCGTAAAGGTCGAAAAAATATCAAAATATTGTATGTATGTCATTTTTGGTAGAAGTCCTGCTTTTATAATTATTTTCCTAAGTTGCCAAATAATCATTTGATTTCATGTCAGTGGTGTCAATGAAGTCAAACAGGTTGCATCTGCAAAAATGGTTTAAACTTATCGAGACGACACAACCGAGTCAGTAATTTTCCAATAGACATATACGCAAATTACTAGTAACCATGCTTCATAGATTAAAATTTCCAATCCATCTGATGATATTGGTTGAACATGACAGAACAGAATGCCTTTGGAAAAAATAAAAAAAAATAAAAAAAAACTAGGAAATAGTAACATACATAACATATAGTGCTTCTATTTTGCCATTATCAAAATAAACATTAACCCAACATGATGTTAGCCAAGATTCATATCTCCTCGCTGCTGACGTCATCAGTGTCTGCAGCGAATGCAATTCCAATCTCACCACCATTGTCATCATCAGAATCATCGTTATGCGAATTCCACATCGGAATCAGTTCCGCACATCTCCATCAAAGACCCTACAAGTTCATGTACTTCTTGACAGAGAAGTGCGCGGGAATTTTTTTCGCACACCAACTGGACCTGCACTCGATGTTTATCAAGGACTAACTCGACTAGCGATGTTTCTAATGCGAATAGCTTCTTCTCTAGATCCTCAATAACTCGATTTTTTCTTCAAGCATTTTTCGTAGTGTTTCCTCCTAAAATTAATAAAAGAAATTGCAACATATAATGAATAATGAAAAAATGTTATAAAGTATTGTCCCTTTACGTGCATGCATGCATGCAAAGCACAAAAAAACATACTTTTTACGTAAACTGTACTGTTAATATACATACAGTTGTATAATTTTATCAACTTCAGGATCGGAATAAAAATCCCAAACGTGTATGCATGCATGCAAAGTAAATGTCAACGTACTTATAAAGTTGCAATGCAAATGTACGTGTACATTTACCGTTGTATCACTTGACTCAATTTTCTGCCTTTTTGACGAGCGGCCTTTGGGAGAGGGGTGACACCGACATAGCGTAATTATCTAAAAATACACTAAAACTTAGCAAGATATGTAAGAAGTTGAAGAAATAGTAACATATGAGTTGCTACTTATAGCCACAATTTGACAAATATGCCTAAGTAGGTAGTTGAAAGCTATAAAGAGTTTGCAGAGTTATTCCATTTATGGTGGTAACTGTAGTGTTAAATGAAAATGATGCATAATGAGTGCACTGATGCTGACACATGCTATGAAATTCAATTTTGACGGTAGGAGGTGTGGTGGTAAAGTGATAGTTGAAAAGTGATACTATAACCATGATGTTCACCTACCATCACTAGTATGCAATAATTACCACTATTACTAAATGTGATTTTGTATAAAGGCACTTTTCAGTCAGGTATTTCGTCCTTAGATGAAGTGATGTTAAACTACCTTGTATACGTGGAAGTAGGTATAAATGGTAGTTTTTTGTGATTATAAATGAGGTTAAATGTACATGCCAAATGTATGATATATGGTAACATATAATGTGACGAGAATATAAATATAGGTACCAAACTGAAACTTAGTAAAAGGTTGCAGTCACGAATTGTTAATTAGGAATGGCAGTGGTTGATCCGTAGTTGCCCCAAATATCGATGCGAACAATGTCAACCTACGGGTTTATATACATGAGACTGATTGCAGCAATTACATAAAGTATAATAATCAAACAGTCAATTATTGATAGGATATGATTTAACCGAATGGGATTTGTGGGGTAACTGCTTAATTTGAAGAACAAGTTGTTATCCACTTAATAGACCGATTGAAATTAATAAGATATAAACGAACCGAACATTGAGAAATATATGTGGGTTGGGTGAATGTATTTGCTTTCATAAATCGCTACCACTGTAAGAATGATTTTATAATGAAATATTGGTGTCACTAAAAATGTGATACTGTTTGGATAATTACGAACGTAATGGTTTATGAAAATAAAAATACGAGACTAGGTGGGTTACGAAACTTAAATAATGGAGATTTAGCAATGTCAAAAAATATGTCAAATTATAATTTTATTATAATATGAAAAGTCAAAATGCACGGTGTAATGTGATAAGGGATAACTGTTGATTGATTAAAGTGAACACAGTATATGAGGTTGTTTATGAGGTTTTTGAAAAAGCTGAAGAAATAGTATACAATCACATGAACACATATCGAAATCAAATGTACAATCAAGTAATTAGTGGCAAAGATTTAGATATTGAAACCAACGTTGGAAATGAAAGAATATCTAAATTGGAAATCTAAGAAAATTATAAACGTTGACATTACTAGATGGAATTGTCAAATCAAATAAAGCCTGCTACTAAACAGTCTTGCTAAGAAATTACCTTACATTTTAGGAATGATTGAACATCCCAAATCAGAACTGGTGATTTACAATAACATCACATTTAACCAGTGTAGATGTGGAAGATGAAAGCATTTAAAGCCTGATACAACAAATTTTTATAAATATATTTTAGTAAAAATAGGTGGGTAAGAAAGAGCATAATTACAATAACCATACAAGTTCAGGAATGATTTAACATCCCAAAAGCATCTCCAATGCTCACACTTTAAATGCCACCCTTTAGCCACATAACTCCATTGTTTAAGTGACACGTGTCCACCTTTTCACCCTTTAACTTCCACACTTTAATTTAAAATCATGTATGCTAGAATGCACACTTTAAAGTAACACTACAAGTGATGACATGGCATAAATAAAATTGAGTTATTTTAATTAAAATTAATAATCGATAATACATTTTGAATTTAATTTAATTAAATATTAAATTTACTAAATTAATATTTAATATTCATTTAATTAGTTTTCAAATTAAATTATATAATTTTTATATTTTAATTTATTGGCTCGCTAATAACTTTAATATTCAAATAAATAAAAAATAATTTATTTATAAAAATACAATTCAATAGATTGTTTAAATTAAATTTTAAATAAAATTCAACTCATTTAATGTTGATTTAATTAAATGAGTAATTTAATGGAATGATGGGGCTGGGATTAGATTGCAAAAGGCAAAGCAAGAAAGAAAAATGGCCAGCGGAAGCATCACATTATCAATAATGGTACCGACCATTTTTCGTTAAAGCTTATGAATTTGCAGCAAAATGAACCCAGCAGAAGGCATTATCGATAGAGCCATTGCATATTATCGGTTATCAAGTCCAGCTCACCACTTAAGTTGAATTTGTCAGTAATGACTAACGGAAATAAAGGCGGACTGAAGTGCTCCATTGGAGCGCCATTTGAAGCACTTCTATGTTAGTCTGACACTAACACGGCCACTTATATGTTGTCAAATCGAATAAATATATTACTGAACAGTCTTGCGAAGAAATTACCTTACTTACCTTCAATGAAGAAGTATAATTACAATAGACGTAAATCACCAGTTTTGATTGAACATCCAAAATCAGAATTGGTGATTTACAATAACATCACATTTAACTAGTGTAAATGTGGAAGATGAAAGCATTTAAAGTCTGATACAACAAATTTTTATAAGTACATTTTAGTAAAAATAGGTGGGTAAAAAGGAAAAAATAAGAAGGCCAGTTTTATTTAAGTAAGATTCACAATGTCAAACCAATAAAAGTGCCACTAGTGGGACGTGTAACGTGTACAATGAGCATTTTTGCTTACACCATAGCCCAACAGGTGTCAGTTCGTTAAAGGCCATGGACTCAATGCTAAGATGTGCACTTGATGTCCATGGCAAAAATACAGTATATGTGGCAGATTCAACATTGAATGAGAAGATGGGCGTGCACATTCTAGTCGAAGATAATACACATTGCTGATAACGTACTTTCAAGCCTATTACATTTGGGAACGCATGCAATAACGGGGAGCCTATCAATAAAGTGAAATACTTCATAATCTCGCAAAACCAGAGCAAATCAGTCGTTAATAAGACATCAGGTAAATTGCATTTGAAATTTTATTTTGCTAGTTTCGATAATTTATTATGTCTGCTATCATACTGAATTGAGGAAATTCGGTATGAAAATGTTCATGATTGGAAAAATAATATATATAAAATTAACACAACAAAAATAAAATAGTAGAATGTTTATTTAAATTTCGATAAGAGGTTGAATGTAGGTTTCAAAACGGTGTTGAATGCAAGATGGACGAAGATTTAGTCGAACCAAAAGTCAGGCAAGAGTTTTTTAATATTGAAGATGCATATGAGTTCTACAATAAGTATGCTAAAAGTGCACGGTTTAGTGCACGGATGTCATCTAGTAAAAAGCGGAAAGGCACGGATGAAGTAATATGGGAGGCATTTGTTTACTCCAGGTAAGGTGAAACAGACAACACATACCACAAAAGAATGTACGGAACAAATAGTTATGAAAGCCTAGCGAGTGGAAGTTCAGTTACTCCACGAAATAGGGGTAGTACAAGAGTCGGCTGCAAGGCTAAGATAACACTTGTTAAATCACAAATGTATGCTGTGTGGTCTGTCAATTCGTTTAAAAATGAACACAATCATGAACTTGCAACCCCTAAGAAAGTGTCGTTTCTAAGATCCCACAGAAAAGTATCCGATGCAAAGAAAAATTTGTCAAGTTTGCTTTCGCTTGCCAATGTCCCACCAAGTCAAACATTTTCAATCATGGAAATTGAAGCTGGTGGAATACAAAATATGGGTTGCACAGTGCGGGATATGCTTAACCATAACAAGGATGTGAGAGAGGAGTTGAAAAGTCATGATGTTGAAACACCATATGAATTCTTCTTGGCTGAGCAAGAAAAAAATCTGTCATTTCGTTATGCGATCGACACTGACAATGACAACAGATTGAGACGATGTTTCTAGGTAGACGGAGTAGCTCGACGTTCATATGCAAATTTCGGCGACACAGTTGTGTTTGACACAACATATAACACAAATAAATATTGTATGATGTTTGCTCCTTTTATTTGCGTAAATCATCATGGACAATCAATCGTTTTTGGTTCTACCTTTCTTAGTGATGACACAGTTGATTCTTTCATATGGCGTTTCACGAAATGGATGTCTGCAATGCCTAATGGCGCACCTAAAGTGATAATCACCTATCAAGACCCCGTAGTTACGAAAGCCATCCGTATTTCGCTACCACAGACATTCCGTCGTCTTTGTATCTGGCATATTACGTCCAAATTTTCAGATAAGATGGGGGTCGCAGCTCACATCCAATATTGGAAAATTTTTCAAAATAGTATTTGGGGGTCCGACACCCCAAATGAATTTGAGAAGAGTTGGCATAATGAACTAGAAGCAAGTGGTTTGGTTGACCATGAATGGCTTTCGTCCCTATATGCGATTCGCCATAGTTGGGTGTTGTATACGTGAAAAGCATATTCTCAACTGGAATGTCAAGAGGTCAGAGAGCAGAAAAGCGCACATGCATTCTTCAAAAGGTGTCTTTCAAAAAACCACTCGTTGATGGAGTTCATTACACGATATAACCGTGCAGCCGGACAACAGCGACATAAAGAGTTACTAGAGGACCACATCAACATCAATGAAAGTCCAAGGCTTCAAACTCGGTTCCCCTGCGAAAGACAAATGGTAGGTATATATACTGAGTCAAATTTTCTCCCGTTTCAGGCAGAACTTATCGCAAATGAATCGTTGATCATGCATGAGGCAGAAGGTCCAACAAACATGAAGCAGGTGTTTGCAGTACATGATGCCTTAAATGAAAGTGCAAAGTTTCGATATATCATGCATGACAGGGAGGTAGATCATGCTTTTTGCAACTGTAAAAACTTTAAGTTTAGAGGGATTCCATGCAACCACATTGTTCTATTTTTACGAAGCTTTCAGGTAGCGCTTATCCCAAACCGGTACATAATGCATTGTTTGACTGAAGAAGCTAAAGCAAGACGCGTATTGGACGATTTTGGGATCGAAGTGACAGGCGTATTTGACAAAGATTTGCTTACCAAGCATAACAAGTTGGCCCAAAAGTCGAGTAGATTGATAGATGCAGCATAGCTATCAATAGAGGGGACCGAGTATGTGTGTAATGCATTTGATAATTTGAATATAACTATTCATGATCGGAATAAAGCGAAAGGAATCATTGGATATAATTTTGGAGACCAGCATATTCGAAGCAAAGATAGTAATACTTTACTTGACCCAATGAAAGCAAAATCCAAAGGGTCAGGGCGAAGGTTGAAATCTGGTAAAGACAAGCGTATACCGAAGGCCAGAAAATGCAATGCATGTGGCCAAAGAGGCGTCGCGCATGACAAAAGAAATTGTTCGAATATGCCGAGTCGGTTAGTAATTTTGCACTATATTTGTTTTTAATAGAAACAACCACTCCATCTACTGTGTACTACATAAAACAGCATAAATTATGGTTTGCATTCGAAAATATATTAATATGCTGACCATTTGCTATGCTTGTGCTTAGGTCATCCAGGAACGAACAGAACAATATTTCCACCAATTCCAACAATTCGAACTTCACCCCACTTGCTTTATTACTCATAAATATGTGAACTTACACTTAATCGATACCGATAGGAAATAAATCCATTATGTTCACATGTATCAAGAAATGTGGAAATATAATTTTGCAGATGATAATTGTATGGGATTGGACTTTGATGGAAACTTCTAAATGAGCATGCAAGGTTGTGAGTGATTACTTGAAATTAAGATGTGGACAGTTGGACTAATTTGGCACGTCTAGCTAATATACTATATTGTAAAAGGGAGACTTGATGACTTCATATTACAGTAGTAGATACATTTCGTTCTGTGTCAAAACTTATAATAGTTATTTTAATGCATGCTGTTTAGAAGGTTGTAAATGATTTATAATGTACTGTTTATGGTAACAGACTTTCCACAAACTAATAGAACAAACCGTTAAGTGCAATTTAGTACTACTAAGTTTCTTTACAGTTTCAATATGGGCCACAAACTTACCACAAACTACATATTATTGTTCTCATGAATATATTTGAACTAATAGTGGATCTTTTGAAATGGCAATTCATGTTCACCTTCCATGATCAATATAACCTCCTAAATTCATTGCATGGCAGTGTGTGTCCGTGTATTAGAGAGAGCAAAATATGCTTAATGAAGATCACAGCAATTGGACTATTCTTTAAGGAAAATTAAATTTCGGCAAAAGCTAACAACAAATAAGATTACTTAAATTTAAATTATTAATTCACATTATCAATTAAACCTTTTAATTATGCAGAGTAATATATTTTAAAATTAAAACCTTTCATTTTAGTAATTCATGCAAGGTGCAATACGTTATGTAATATAGGGATTTTTTATTTTTTTATTTTTGTTCATGCCATGAAGCTGTTGGCACTGTAGCTATGAGAAATAGAGAGAGAGAGAGAATGACAAAAATAATATTATTAGTGATTAGTGATGAGTTCAGTGCTTGGGCGCGAGAGAGAAATGTATGTGTCCTGCAAGAAAAGTACAATGCCATTTCAATGGGGTCAGGTTGAGTGGCAAGTTTGCGTCTCCCCATTTGAGCAACTTAATTCCCAATCTAACTTGGTTTGCTCTTTCTCTCTCAACCGACAACACCTACAACGTCAAATCTCACTTACAATGCAAGTCGTCCACATGTGCAACACTTGGGATTTGCAATGTCGCTCAAGAGCGATGCCACCCCTAGAGATCCAGACTATATATATATATATATATATATATATATATATATATATATATATA
>JAESVK010000144.1:295773-309507 GCA_017140935.1 Hamamelis virginiana | reverse complement strand
ATCTAATCCAACAGTCAGTTTTTCAAAAGTTTCACCACAAGTGGCTCTATAAGAGGGCACCTAATGCAAGATGCATCTGGTGCACCTGATATTAGAATCTCTGTATAAAATTATAAAACATAAAAATTTAAAAATAAAAGCATCAAAAACAATGAAAAATATTTATTAAAAAGAAAAATTAATAAAAATCCAAAACTTTTTACTCATTACTTTTAAAAATTTTGAAAAACATTTAAAATTTGTTAAAAAAATAATAATTTTTTTTTAGAAAAAAGGGTAAAAGGTGCTTGTAAAATTTTTATAAATCAATTTATACTTTATAGGTTATACTTAAAAGCATAAAAATTAAAAAATACAAAACAGTACAAGGGCATCATATATAACTATTTTCAATTTGTTTGAAAATGATAAGAATTTAGTAAAAAACCAAAAATATTTTAAACTTTTTAACAAATTAGAATAAAAATTAAATTTTGATATTAAATATTTCAAATAAAATTCAACTAAAATGGCATCATATATAACTTATTTTCAATTTGTTTGAAAATAATATAATATTCAATATCAATTTTAATTTTTAATAAAAAATTAACACAAATGACTTTTCTAGTTTAAAGTTGAAATAAAATTAATAAGCATGAGTATTGAATATTTTAAATAATAAATTTGTGTTTTGAATACTTGAATATTGAGCTCTTATCTTTTGAATTTTGATCCTCTAGGATTCTACCAATCATAATGGCTCCTAAAAAGGCACCGGGAGTGGAGACACCTAGTGAGGACATTGGATGGTGTTATGGATTCCCAGTGGATGGGAATAGACACAAAGTAGAATGCTTGTTATGTGTGAAAATAGTATCCGGTAGAATAACTAGATTCAAGCAACACCTTGCAGCTCAAAGAGGTGATGTCGACCCATGCCCCACTTCTGATTCTACGATTAGGAAAAAAATGTCAGCATATTAAAAAAATGCTAAAGAAAAAAAAGCTTGAGAAACAAAAAATTAAAGAAGAATTGCAACAAAGGTTGAGGCCAGGAGGAGATGATGTTGATTCTGATGATGAGGATAATGATGAGGAATGGGATATAGCTTATGCCAAGAATGAAAGTTTAAGGGAGCAATGAGAATATGAAGATACCATGAGATTTAGGGCTTCCGCAAGCACACGGTATGAAGTGGGAGGGAGTTCTAGTGCTGCACTTAGGAAATCTAGTACAATTAGAGAAACTGGTGTACATGGTGGTAGTTCTCGCAAATGGAATGATCTAGATAACCCTAAAACTAAGCTGAGGGAAATGGATCCTGAAATCAGTCGAAGCAAAAGCTCTAAGCAACCAAAAATAAAGCAATCATTCATGAAAAAAGCAAAAGAAAAATTGAGAGATGCATGGGGAAATTTTATTGTGTATAATAGACTACCATTTTCTGTGGTCTCATCCCCATGGGCACAACCACTAATTGATACAGCAATTGAAGTAGGTGTTGGCGTCAAAAACCCTTCGCTGTATGACATATCAGAGACATTTGTAAATAGTGAAGCTGACAAGATACAGCAGTATATGGACTCTTTCAAAGGAATATGGAAGGAAAGAGGAGTGACCATTATGTGTGATGGTTGGACAAGCCCTACTAGGAAGCATATAATTAATTTTCTAGTTTATTGCAATAGAGGCACTGTTTTCACGTGGTCCTGCGATGTATCTGATGTGCCTAGCAAAACAGGAGATTTCTACTTTCGGTTAATAGTTAATTTTTTAATTATTAATAATACTATGTCTATCATAGATTTCTACGATGCATGGTATAATGCATTCTAAATGTGATTATTTTTATTTCAGATTGATGGATAAGATGGTAGAATTTGTTGGGGAAGAAAATGTTGTCCATATTATAACTGATAATGAAGCACCAATGAAGGCTGGTGGGCATCTTTTAATGCAAAAGAAGAAGCATATTTACTGGACAGCATGTGCTGCACATTGTATTGATCTAATACTTGAGGATATAGGAAAAAAACCAGTGTCTGCAAGGTTATCACTGAGGCTAAAACCATCATTGGCTTTATTTACAATCATACATGGGTGCTCGACTTCATGAAACAGTTTACAAGCGGAGGAGAGCTGCTTTAAACTTCAATTACCAAATTTGCCACCAATTTCCTTGCCATTGAGAGCATTGTTCGGTACAAAATCGAGTTAAAGAATATGATAAAGTCAGATGGTTGGAAAAACTCTGTTTGGGGCAAGAAAAAAAATTGCCCAACTTATGACATTAAGAAGATCATTCTTTGGCAAAGAGCAGTTGGTGTTATCAAGGTACAAGAGCCTATTCTTAAAGCACTCAGAATGGTGGATAGAGATGAAAAGCCTACCATGGGTTTTATCTATGAGGCTATGGATAGAGCCAAGTTGGTTATTCAAGAAAACTGCCGGTATCACACTGAGTATTGGAAGATTATTGATCACCGTTGGAGCTTTCAGCTACATCATGATTTGCATGTAGCTGGTAAGTAATATTGCAATTTAATAAAAGTTTAAGTGTACATTTACTGATCTACATAACTTCACAGAAAATATCATGATTCTGACTTTAATTTATAATTGTAGGCTATTTTTTAAATCCACAATTCTTATATTAGTTCTTTAATATACTCCCACTGTCCATTAAGGAATGGGACACTATCATTAAGGGCATATAATAATATGGTTAATGGGCCCCTAAAACATATATCCAACATATATATGGGCCTTATGGATAGTTAATGGACTTTTAAGGTTGGGCCCAACTAGAGCCATTAGTTGAGCCCTATGTCTAATGTGGGTAGTGTGATCGCAATTTTAACTTGTAACTATTACATAAAAGAAAAAAGCTTCTCAAGGTCTTCTCTTTGTCCTCCTACTGCTCCATGTATCCTCGGGTCCACCACATACCTTCTCGATCTTCAATGTACAATTACAATAAACAAAGAAAGGGTATAAAGGAATAAGAGAATACATTTGAGAGGAAGGGGAGAAGGCATGCAAGCCTTAATTAAAATTATATCACCAATAATTTAACAACTTAAATTACAACCCATAAAAGAATCACATCACATGCGGCCAATTTCATCTCATTTAATTGGTCTTTAAGTCCATAACCTTCCATATTTAATTTAAACAATCTCATCACATAAATTAAAGCAATAAAGGAACAAGTAATAAATGGCAATGACATATATTTAAATCATGTTTTATTCTATTTATCATTTCATGAAAATAGAAACCAATTTTAATCGCATTAAAAATCAAGTAACACTTTACTTTTGTGTTTTCTCTAAAACACTAAGAATCAGCCCCTGTTTTGCAATAATAATTTGCCCTATTTAAAACAACTTTTAAAATTCAAGAATACTTCATTTCACTATGATTTTTAGTGTTCTTTCCAATGGCAGGGGTCTTGTTAGGTGATTCCAATGTTTGATATCACTTTAAAGCGATTTGTGACTATAATTCCAAATCGTGACAGATTTAAGTATCGATCACAAAATGCTTAGTGTGGCTATCTAAGGTCAAAATAAATCATAGGAACTCTTCCTACATTTAGTTAAGACCTTATATTAGTGAAGTAGATAAGTGGCTAGTTGTAAAAACCTTTTAAAACAATTTTTAAAAATTTTACAACTTGGTTTAGGTTGCTGCCCAGAAAAAACGGCAACCTGTTTTGACTTTCAAAAATATATAAATAATATCATATCAATATATTTTCATGTTCTAACACTTAGGACATTTCAATACATCAATATTTATGACCCCCATGCATTTTAATCAAATTAAAAAGCTAAAACAACTCTTGTTTAATTCCAAAATTCTCAAAATGGCAATTAGGGTTTCCAAAATGCAATTTCACTTTTAATTCTATTTTCTTCACTTTTGAATTACAAAACCTTTTTCAAACAATTTTATAAATATGAAAATCATGTAATATACATTATGTGAAGATGATAGAACCAACAAGAATCCACTAAGTGGCCGTGACACACTAGGGTTAGCAAACCCTAGTGTGGCCATGAGTTTATAGAGAATTAGGGTTTTAGGATTTTCAATTTTGATTATTTAAAATTGCAAGAATCAAATATAATCAAAATAAATATTTAGGATTTCATAAACCCTAAAATATAGTCATCATATTGTAGACATCCATTTTTGACCAATGAGTATGGTCATGAATGGTTGCCTATGATTAGAGGTAAAATAGGGTGTCAAAACCCTAAATTGCCAGTTTTGCCTTTGTGGGTAATTAGACAGAGGTCATTATCACATGTAGGTTTTTAGGTTAGATTGAGTCGTTTCTTTTTACATTTAGTTTTTAGAGAGTCTAGGAACATCCTTGCAAAATTCCATGGCATTCTGAACCAGGCTTGATAGAAAATAAGGCCTTTTGTGACTGAAGGGCAGTACTGTCCTTTGAATCACAAAAGCCCTGAATGACTGTCGATCTTGTCTCAAATGGTCTCTAAGCTTTGGCATAAATATTTAAAGTGTGTTTGGTAATTAAGTTGATCAGTGACAAGATCTGTGGAGCCTTCTGGCTCATGATTGGCTCTTAAGGCTCAAAAGGCCCTTTTAAACCCAGATTAGGGTTTCGACCGGAAGCGACCGGGATTTGATATTTTTATCAAAACAAAGCCTTCAAGAGTTTCAAAACACTTTCCTAAAACATTTTAAAACTTGTTTCAAGAAGAAGAAATTATTTCGAAAGCAATCGGTTAGCAGATTTCAAAACCCAAATTTGGGCCCGGCAGGCCCTAAACAGCTAATCGGTCGAATTTTCCCTAAACCTTTGACCTTGGTCAATGAATTTTCACTTCAAACACTTCTTAAAACATGGAAAATCGAATTACGATCATTTCGGCGCTTGAATCGTCAAATTTGGACTTAAAACGGGCCCAAAAAGCCAAAAAAAGTGGAAATCGGGTCGAAACGGGCTGAGATAGGCCCACATATGCCAAAAATGGCATGAGGGATGGATGACCGTCCACCAAGGGAAGGCCAACTGTCCATGAAGGACGGCCAACAGTCCTAAGGTGGATGGTTGTCGATTTTTTCAGCCTATTTTGATAAATTCCAGAGTTTTTTTCCTGCCAGGACTCTTCCAAGCCCTGCTATGTGTCCAGTTCGGCCTTGGGGACTTTGGGATGAGTTCAAACACCTTAGAAGACTGGTTTTGAGCCCTTGGATCACTCCTATGAGATTTAAACTCAGCCATTAATCAAACTCAGGCCTCCCTATAAATAGAGGGCCCATAAATCAGTTTTAACACAAAAAAAAAAGCTTTAGAGAGCTAGCTTGGAGAGTCTAGGCTTGAGCAATTGCACAAGCTTCCCCCATAGCACTCTAGCTTAAGTTTTAAAGCCCTTGAGGTCCTTGGAGTCCTTGGAGCTTGAGAAGAAGGCTTGGAGCAAGAGGGAAGGAAGCAAAGAGGTTAGTAGAGTTTTAGTTTATTTAAAGTTTTGCATTCTTCTTCTTCTTCTTCTTCTTCTTCTTCTTCTTCTTTAATCATGCTAGGTTAGGTTTTTATTTCCTTAGTATGCATAGGATTTAGTTCATTGTTAGTATGCATGCATAGGATATAGTTCATTGTCAGCATGCATAGTTTAGGTTCCATATTTCTTTAGTGTGCATGATGGGCTTAATTTATAATATGTATGCACATTTTTCTTCTTCTTAGATTCTTCTTTGATCATACCATATTAGGATTGGATATTTAAGATTAGGTTCATACATGTTTAATCTTTTAGGATTAGTAATCATGTTAGGTTAGTGTATATAAAATAAATCACATACTAGTATTTTTAGGATGAATTTGCATTATTCATATTAGGTTTGTTAAGTTTATTTTTATCTCTTAAAGTGTGCTTAAAAATACCAATTGTGTTCGAGGGAGCATGCAAAAGGTAAGACTCTACCCTTGTGTTTATTTCCTATGAATAAAGTATTGTTTTCAAGCATATTGTATGGAATAAATTAGCATATCATACTAGGTTGCATATTAGGTCATTTACACTCTTTTTTATTCTTTTATTTTTTGGGTTTTAAGCCACTCTTTGGTTGCATATAAATCTGTCCATGGATTTAAAGTGACCTAAAAGTGCACTAAAACTCATTTTTTTTTAGGTCCAAACTAACTTAGAAACATGCCTAGGTTCCCATAGATAACCTAGATTGCATTTAAGACATTTTCATGCATTGTTCACATACTTGGTTACATTTTTTACCTATTTTCCAGAATTTTCCAGCATGCATATTTTAGTATTTTAGGTATTTAGACTAACCTAAGATTAGCTAGAAACCCTAGGATTAGGGGGGTCACTTGACCCCACTTAGGACTCTTCTTTGTTGTAAGAATTACAATAAGAATAGAATTCTATTATACCTAGGAATCTACTTCGAGAACAATTCTAAAAGTGATTTTGAAAGAATTCAAAATGAAATGAAATTCCATCTCTCATAACAAGTGTTTTGATCAAACTCAAACTCTCGAAGCTAGAGTCCAAGATAAGATAGAATCTCTACGATTATGTGGTTTATTACAATAGGAGAGTCCTAGGGTAATCGAACTACGTGGACTTTGATCTTTGTCAAGCAATTGATAAGGTACGTAGGCAATCAATAGGATGCAAGTCCAATCTTAGGTTGACTTCTAGTCTCCTAAGATCCTTAGGATTGTGTATACTTTTGTACTATATATATTATTATTATATATTATTATTCATTTTTTGTGGTTGATTAGATATATAGCATTGTTTTGAAAAGATTTTGATAAAGCCCAATAGTAATTAGGAGACCTTTAATTAGGGCGAGGTGGGTGCCTACAAGGAGTTCCTTGGAACCTTCCCACTTCGTAACCTAGCCCCCGAATCCAACTTTGATTCAAAAGACCATGCTTTTCCAAAATATGGGGTCAATGTTTTATTGAAAATAAAACTCTTATTGTTCCCTAAAAATAAGGTGGCGACTCCTAGTTTTTTATAAACTCTCATCCCTTTTTCAAAAACCCAATATTGAGTGGATAATATAGAAGGATAAACGTGGATAATAGAGAAGGATAAATCGAGACGGGTAAACAACATCCACAATCCATTCAAGAAACCCCCAAAGTGAACGAGAGGCCTCCCGATCAGGTTGGCTAGTTCACACATATTATAAACTTTCCTATTACAATAAGGATTCCAATTTATGCAAAGTTTGACTATCAAAGAAGAGTAAAATTAGAATCCTATTTTAAACAGGAAACTTCCTTATTATCATTAGAGTTTCCTAAACTCTAAATTGCAGCCACTATTAAATTAATTAATCACATTAATTAATTCCTAGGTCAACTAGGATTATCCTAATTAGTATCCCATATTAATTAGGAAAGAGAATACCAAATAGGAAACAAATCAAATTAGAAATTCCTAGTTAAACTATCTAGGTTTCCCATTATGATTAGGGTTTCTAAAAGTGTCATCATCTTCTTCTCCACTAAGGTCACCATGGCCGTCTATCCTAGGGTTACTAAACCCTAGAGGCCGAATCATGTAAGGGTTATAAAACCCTAATATGTAGTCGTCATAGCTAGGGTTTCTCAAATCCTAGTTGCCGAAAATCATAAGGGTGTGAAACCCTAATGCAGCTCCATATTATACCCGTCACCTAGGGTTACTAAAACCCTTTTATTGCCGAATGCTACCATGGCAGCCCCTATGCAAACCGTCCACTATGTAGGGTTATACAAACCCTAAATACAAATCATCAAAGCAAAAACAAAGGGTGATAACACCCATGGCCGAATTCCTCATTGGGACTTTCTCAAAATCCCAATTTAAATTAAAACACATTTTAATATATATACGCCAAGCTATGCCATTCATGATTCAAATCATGGTCTATGTTGGCTCTGATACCACTGAAAGAATGCCGATTAGAAACGCAGCGGAATGTGAAAAACAAAACTTTTTCATGGCATTCATCCATAGGATGTTCTCAAACGATGAATCAAATCAAACTTTAAATAAAAAACAATAAATAAAGCTTACTTGATGTTCCTTTGATGGTTGTCCTCGCAAAACCTCGAGCTCCAAAAGTATGGAAGCCTCCAATGAAAGTCCACATGAACACAAGACTTCTTGAATCCCTTGTATCCACTCAACACTTGAAGAGGATGACAAGCTAGAGAGGGAGACAGAGAGACGGCTAGAGGAGAGGGCACACTTTGAGTGGCCGGCCCTAGGGTTATCCCTCTTCTATTTATAGTTCTCTTCCTCTTTTAATGATGTTTGGTTACGAGTACTAGCTTGACCAAAACTCATATTGAATAGTAATATCCTAGTTTTGTATATTCTTGATCCCTTTAATTATTAACCTTTAATAACAAGGATTAAGCTTATATAAAGTAGAATATTCCCCTCCCACAAATTCAAGAAGATCACTTATGCTCTTATGTGTGTGACCCATTGGGTTCACCCCAACTTAGTAGTGACAGGGAACATCTCAATGTTTCCCAAAATAGAAACTTTTTATTTTTGGTCCGATTGGAACAATTCCAATTTTGCCCTCAATGTTAACACTTATCATTAGGCTTTCACTAGTCATGAATGACGTCTAGCAATGTGTCATGACATGTCCTAAGTGTACGTGAATCTATATGTATAAATGAACCTTTCGTGTAATAGATAATCCTTCACCAATCAATGTCATGATTAAGTTAGTTTGGTATGGATTTATGTCAAACCCTAACTTACTCCTGTGTTAGTAATTCACCAAAATATAAACTCAATTAGGTTAACCCATGAAAACACTTTTCCTTGATTACCTTCTGCTTTGGCCAAAGACTTTATTGAGTTGTTATCTGTGAATTAACAGTGACATTCTCCCTTTGAAAGTAAGGGTGGTGATTCCCTATTGCACACTCACCTATCTTCATGTACAACTTACTAAAGCCAATAAGTATTGATTACATCCTCTTGATTAAGGGTGTACGAGATACAATCAAACTCTAGTAATTCATATATAAGATAACCAGTGGTGTCTCAGGTATGAGGATTATAATTGTGACTGTACACATGAGCAGCTTTTGACATTCAAATACATTTCCATAAGCTGTACTCATATTGGTCATGTTCAGTGTACTTATTTTCTAACAAGCACCCACAGGTTTACTATAGTGTCTCTACACAGATGGCTTGAGACTCACCATCCTCCCATTGGAGCTAGTATAACCTGTGCTAATCTTAACGGTTTATAATCGCTCAAATATATAAACCTATGATTAGGAACCAGTCTAGGATAGATGTACTTGAAAGTTATAAGTCTCTCTATCTCAACACTTGTGATATAACTCTCTATCATACTATCCAAGGACTTTATCATGAACAGTAATTAAACACAAGTTCACATGATAAATAAGCCATTTCATTGATGAATAGAGTTTCATACATGAATATAATGAAATATAAGTTCCTTAAATACAACATAACAATTGGTTTTAGGGCATACTTCTAACATTTCCAAGACTAGGGGCCAAGCTAAGGCGAGAGAGAAAGAGGCGAGGAGAAACCCTTCTAAAACAGATGATACATAGGGATTATTGGCCTTGCCAGTAGTTTAGGAGACCACTCCCTTAGCTCCACAAGTCCGGAAGCGACCCCTTCCTCTCGGGATGAGAGCAGCCAAAAAGTCACGTACTGAGGTAACTTTATTTTGGTTTGCTTTCCATCTCTCTTTCTTATTCTTAGGCGATCTCATATTTCTTTCTTTTTAGGATGCCATGGTATCTTCATCATCCTTTCCTGCTCCACGAAGGTTAATTTTGGAAGAGGACTCAGAGGATGAGTCTATGAGTATGTCAGCTCATGGTAAAGGAAAAAGTCATATTGAGTCCGTTCCATTGGTGCTTCTTGTCGAGAGGGCTGAAGTTGAAGTGCCTCAATATCATGAGATCGAAAAACCTAGAGAAGGTTCAGAGTCCTTTGGGAGCCTTAGAACTAAGGACGTAGTATCGGATAATGAGGGTGACGAGATCTTTCGAGTGGCTACTCCCGTGGTAGACGCTGAGGCCAACCTTGACCAGGGTGAGGTCGCTCCTTCAGAGGCTGAGGTCACCATTGGAGATGCGAGTGTAGCCAGAGTCAACAAAGGGAAAGGAGTGATTGATCTCGAGGCTGAGAGTCCTCCCTTGTTACCTTCAGGTATTACATCTGAACATTTAGTCCATCTCTTTGCTAGTAAAGCCATTTTTTAATTATGCTCTTTTTGCTTGTGCGGCTGATCTCTTAGAAGCAACAATCAAAGGGTACCATGTCAGGCCTTTGGTCGGTACTCCGAAGTTACGTGGGAAGGGGCCAATACCTGTGGTGGAGGATCCAGAGGGTGGCATCGTCGATGTCCATGGCTTTCCTATACATGTTGA
Organism: Hamamelis virginiana; assembly: GCA_017140935.1. Lineage (NCBI taxonomy): Eukaryota > Viridiplantae > Streptophyta > Magnoliopsida > Saxifragales > Hamamelidaceae > Hamamelis > Hamamelis virginiana. Next base: position 299,077 of record JAESVK010000144.1, on the reverse strand, counting down.
GTTCGCACCTGATGCCAGATGTATATTCACGAAACATGAAGGGGTAGCCAGAGGGTGCGTGGTGCAGCATAATGTCGTTCAAGGCTTTCTCATAGAGATTCTGGCTCAGATGGTCCGTCTTGTGACCACTAACTCTTCTTCATCATTGACCGTGTCTGACATAGAGTATATCGACATAGGGATGAGAGACCTTGAGAGAAATGGCTTCGATGTATCTTGGTTCAAACCATACATCAGCAAGGTAGCTCCACTTGTAGAGTATGCAAGTGCTTATGCGAAATTGGATGCTTTGAAGCATGGTTTGAGAAATGCCGAAGAGCAGGCTAGCTGTTATTGTCAGGAGGTCTCAAAATATGAGAGCATAGTCAAGGCTAAGGGTGAGAAGGCATCGAAGTATCTTGTTGAAATGGACTCCATCGTAGCAGCTGACTTACTGTAGGAGTTGAGCCTTTTTTTTTTTTTTTTTTTTTTTTTTTTTTTTTTTACCTGCGGGGGGGGGTTCCCGTGGGGTTTGGGGTTTTTTTTTTTTTTTTTTTTTTTGATAATTGTAAGAACAAAGTATTGACAAAATGGGAATTCATTGCATAGTGTTCTTACAGAAAGAGACTTTCATTTTATTTTATTTTTGCTTACAAAAGAAAGACTAAGACTATCCCTATGCATGATAAGCCTTAATCCATACTGCATTAATTAGTGTCATCAGCACTTCTGAATTTAACTCTGAGAGTTGGTAATACCCACTGTCGTTGGCTTCCCTGACCACATAAGGTCCTTCCCACTTAGGTGCAAACTTGCGAGGTGTTGGTAATCCTCTTCTGACAAAGTCAGCTGCCTTTAGGACTAGATCTCCCACTTTGAATGCTTGAGGTTGCACTAGCTTGTCGTAAGCTTGTGCCATCCTTCTTTAATAAACCTGGAAGTGTGCCTTGGCCTTCTTTCTTTTCCTTTCTCGGGCCTCAAGGTCGAAGAGCCTTGTGTCAGGGTCGACTTCACTCCTTATGGCCAATCTTGCTGAGGGGACTACTACTTCAACTGGCAACATGGCCTCTGCTCCGTACACCAAAGAAAATGGAGTTGCCCCCGTTGGTCCTTTTTTGGAGGTTCTATAGACCCATAGAGCTAGAGGTAAATGTTCATGCCAAGTTCTGGGTTGCTCATGTGTCTTCCTGCTTAGGATCCTTAGTAGAGTCTTGTTAGTAGCTTCAGCTTGGCCATTCCCTTTTGGGTAGTATGCAATCGACTTTACATGATCCATGTTGTACTTTGTCAAGAGTTCTCTCACTTGCTTATTTACGAAGGGAGTGCCATTGTCTGAGAGAATCCTTTGTGGGATCCCAAATCTGCAGATGATGTGATCCTTGATGAAGTTGGTTACAGCTCCACCGGTGGCCCTCCTAAGAGGAATGGCCTCCACCCATTTAGTATAACACTCCGTGGCCGCCAGAATCCATATGTTGCCTCGCCCCGAGGGAGCTATGGGACCTATGAGGTCCATAGCCCATGTATGGAAAGGTCAGGGAGTAGAAATGCTATGTAACTCAACTGCAGGAGCTTTGATACGATTAGCATGGACCTAACATGGCCAATATTCTCAGGCGAATTCTTGGGCATCTTTCTCCATGGTATGCCAATAATAGCCCAAGTGTAGAAGGTGCTAGAACAGCTTAGTACCTCCTTGATGTTCGCCACAACTTCCCTCATGTGCTTCCTTAAGCACTCTAGTGATTTCTTCTTGAGCAATGCATATAAGATGAGCACCATTCCACCATCTTCGAAAGAGTTGGCCATTGTGCACGAAGTACCTAGGAGCTTTTTTCTTTACCAAAATTGCATCCTTGATCTCTAAATAGAGGGTCCCTTCATTGAGATAGTCAAGGTATGGCTGTCTCCATTCTCCCAACTCCACCATCTGTGCTTTCAAGGGGTCGGGGCGACCATGGCATTGCTTGCATTGTTGCTGTAAATCATTGGCCTCTTTGGCCATCTCTTGCCAGTAATATCCTTGCATTTGTATCCTCCTATATAAGGGGACTTCATTTCTTCCACAGTATTGATCATAGGCTGCTTCAAGGACTTTTGTAGCAAGAGCCCTATCCACATATGTGGATAACACTCCGTCGGGACCCCTGTGGTACAGTTCACCATTCTTATTGTAATAGTGCTCCACACCCCGAGCCTTATCAAGGTCGAGCTTGGCAAGATCAAGCTGGGTAAGGATGGATTTCCTCCAATCATCTTTACTCGTGTCTTCTTCAGGGACAAGGTCGAGAATGGGGCATGGTAGAGGGCGTCGTTGGACTTTAACATTGAGTTCATCCTCTCCCCACATTGTGACCTTGGAGGCCAGGGTTGCGAGGGCGTCAGCATACTTATTCTCCGACCTTAGATGGTGCTCCACCCTTACATCTTCAAATCTTTTAAGGAGCCTTTGGACAAGTGTCCTGTATGGTGCAAAGGTGATTTTCTTTACTGCGAACTCGCTTGATGTCTGCTTGATTACTAGGTTTGAATCCCCAGTTTTATAAAGTCTGGTTGCCCCCATTTCCAGCGCTAGGAGAAGTCCCAAAACTAGAGCTTCATACTCTGCTTCATTGTTAGTGACCCTGAATGCGAGCCTGTAGGCATGAGAGAAAGTTTTGCCTTGAGGAGTAGTGAAGACCACCCACACCACCCTCCTCTCCTGTTGCGGAGCCATCAAAGTTCATCTTCCATTCTCCTTCTTCAAACACTGAGTTTGCTTCCTCGATGTCCCCTGGGATTTCTTCTTTTAAGGGTTCATGCTCACCGCTTGGGAAGTAGGCTAGTAAATCTGCCAAGGCTTGGCTCTTGATTGCCTTTAGGGTGCTGCAAGAAATTTCGAACTCTGCTAAGAGCAACAACCATTTAGCCATCCTTCCCGACAGAGCGGGTCAAGTAAGCAAAAAACGAATGGGATCACATCTTGTCATGAGTTTAAGCGAGTGGGCCAAGAGATAGTGTCTGAACTTCTGGCATGCAAATACAAGAGCAAGACAATGTATTTCAACTTTGGAGTATCGAGTTTCGGCCCCTCTCAGAATACGACTTATGTAGTATACATGTCGTTCCTGCCCCTATCTCTTGGTCCAAGAGCGCCCCAACGGACTTGTCAGTGGAAGTAAGGTACATAGTCAAAGGGATCCCCGGCTGGGGAGACACCATGGTTGGTGTCGAGGTCAAAGCTTCTGTAAGAACCTAGAGTTTTAAATTGCTAATTATGTGCTTAAATGTTAAATTAGAATAATTATACGTTGAATTATGTGTTTATGTGTTAATTATTAGCTGA
>JAESVK010000144.1:267236-295763 GCA_017140935.1 Hamamelis virginiana | reverse complement strand
GTTGTTGAACCACCTCGAGGAACTTAGAATGGACATGAAAGTTATTTTACTTTGCATTGCATTATGTTGTGAATTGAAAGTGGATTGTGATGGTGTTAAGTTTATACAGTATAGTTGTTTTAATGAGGTTGTACGTTTTCCTACTGAGCTTCGTCTGTTAGCTCACCCCTGCTTAATTGCAATCCCCCAGGTGAACGTGTTGAACCTAGATGCATGGAGACAGGATTTGTAGGCACATGTTTAAGATTTTGAGGAATGTCTGTACATTCTAATTACACAATCCCTGTATCTCTTTTAAACTTACATTTGTAAATATTGTATAGTTAAGTTTTATTTTGTTTATCTTACAAGCCAGGGTTGTTGGCTTATTTTGTTTTCTTCTAATCGTTATGGGTGTTTGTATGACATGGCATATACACACCTTTGTGGGTTTCTTTTGAGTTTATTAATATAATTCAAATTGTTTCATCTCATTCTTGGTCTATTCCGATATAATGCATAATATCGTCATAGAACAGGTTTGGGTCGTCACAGCTTCCTTAATTTTTTCGAAGGCTTGCTAATGCTCTTTTGTCCAAATGAAGGGAGTTTTTTTTTTTTTTTTAGGAGTGGAATGTAAGTCGCCAAGATTTCTGCCAAGGCAGAGATGAACCTTCGAACATATGAGACCTTGCCCAAGAAGCTCTTTAGTTGCTTTTGCGAGGTAGGTGGGGGCATTTCCTTTATTGCTCACACCTTTAGAGGATCAACATCGATGCCATGCCGCTGCACTAGGAAGCCTAGGAACTTGTCAGCTGACACCCCAAAAGCACACTTGAGGGGGTTCATTCGTAATTTGTACTTCCGGCACCTTTCAAAGACTCCTCAAGTGTGCGATGTGCTCATGCTCAGCTTTGGATTTTACAACAGTGTCATCCGCTTAATCTTCCATGATGTCATGAAGCATGTCGTGGAAAATTGCTGTCACAGTCCTCTGATAGGTCGCTCCATCATTCTTGAGGCCAAAGGGCATGACTTCGTAATAAAAGTTGCCCAATGGGGTCCTGAAGGCAGTCATCATGGCTTCCTCTAGAGACATGCGAATTTGATTATATCCACCGAATCCATCCATAAAAGAAAACATTTCATGTCCTGCTGTTGCATCAACGAGGGTACAATATTGGGCAGAGGGAACTCATCCTTGGGGCACACCTTATTGAGATCACAAAAATCGACACAACAGCGAACTTGTCCACTTTTTTTCTTTACTGGGACGACATTAGCAAGCCAAGTAGGATGTTGGATAGGCTTAATCATGCAGCTAACAGTTTTTCAATCTTGGCCTTGATTTGTATCTCCAGTTCTTGTCGAAAAATCCTTGGTGGCTATTTAACGGGCCGGGTTGTGGGCGACACATTGAGCTTGTGGGTTGTAATTGCAGGGTCAAGCCTTAGCATTTCAGCATAATTCCATGCGAAAACACCTTTGTATTCTCGCAACAGTGCTAACAGGCTAGCTTTTTGCTCTTGGGGGAGCCTTTGGCTGATGAACACAGGCCTCGAGTCCAAACTATCATTAAAGAGGTCAACCTTCTCCAGTTCCTCTTCTTGTGGTTTTGGCGAATCCTGAAGGGGCTCTGGCGCTGGAGAAAGGTCGTCCACCATTACTTCGTTAGATAAGGTCGAACTTGGCAAAGTCGACATAATCTCTTTTGTGGGGTGCGACCCCGAGGTGGTTGGAGTCGCCCCTACACACCGTCATAACCGGTAGATGGTCCGTCCATTAGGTAGCTGGACTCGAATACAGTACCGGGGACCGTTGCTCGGAGAAGTCGATTTGAGATTTTCTGTCTCTTGTCCTGATTTTGGCAAGGTCGGCGGGGTCGACCTAGACTGCTCTCCATTAGCTTCATTTTGCTTTGGTAGCTTAACGGAGTGTATCGAGGTTATGGTAGCTTTGCCCTCAGGGGAAAGCTCATTAGAGAATGCTGCATCTGCCATGTGGGCTTCTTCTTGCTCAAAAGGGGCAACCGAGGCTGGTATGCGTACCACAACTCCTTTCCACCTGCCTTTGATACATTGATGCAAGGTCGAAGGTACGACTTGATGCTTATGAATCCAATGCCTCCCTAGGTAGATGTGGTATGTTGTTTGGGCCTATATTACATGAAAGCACTTGGCTGCCCTGATTGGTCCTATAGCAAGGTCAAGGCTGATATATCCCAAGGTGGCCTGCCCAAAGGCTACAAATCCCCTTACAATAATCGGCTCAGAGACTATCCTTTCGAGAGAGATCCCTGCAGCCTCTAGAGTTGAGGCAGGTATCAAGTTTAGGGATGACCCTGGGTCGACAAATGCTCGCTTGACCTCTCTATCGTTGATGGTTGCAGTCATAAATAGGAGCCGGTTGTGATTGTAATGAGGGGCCTCGAGATCTTCGTTTGTGAATGTGATGGAAGTTTCTTGGGCCTTGGATCGCCGTCTGATGGACCCTTATTGGGCGAAAGCAACCTCATGTTGGTCATGGGCAACCTTGGCTAATGCTCTGGACGCTTCAAATATGGAGGCCTCACGGAAGCCAAGTTGGTCATAAAAAATGCTTTAATTTTGGATTTTGTTAAAGTGAGGCAGCAATATTTTCATATCTGCAAGGGGATCGGTGTATTCAATCTCATGAGGGACAGGGTCGACCTGCATGGGTTCTTCGTGAGACACCATGTTTACTTGCCCTCCATTGCCATGGGGCGGGAAGGGATTGGTGTGTACATCTATTGGGACGGTAGTGATCTCAAGGTCTTCATCTTTGATTTTCTTCTAGAAAAGTCTCCTGAGAGCCCAACAGTCCATGGTAGGGTGTCTTCTTATGCGATGGAAGGCGCAAAAGTTAGTATCGATGCGATCAGCAGGAGTGGGGTCAGCTTTGACTGGAGGCAAGGTCACAACTCCATCCCCGATCCATTGTTCGAGGATAGTAAGAACTTCACTGGCCCCGCAAGGGAATGGGGGAGGTTCAACCACTTCTTTCTTGTCGGACTGACTTCCCTTTTGTCTTTTTGCACCCTCGGCTGCCGCTACCACAGGTGTGATACTTCTTTTATCTTTCTTATACTCCACCTTGGTGGTGGTGACAGTGGGAAGACTGTTGCTAGTCTTGTGAGCTACTTCGTAAAGTTTTGAAAAGGAAGCCAAACCAACGTTCTCAAGGTAGACTCGGTAAGTTGGTATCATGCCGGCAATACATAGGCTTACCAGAGCTTTCTCTGATATTGGGTCATAGCATTCCATTGCTCTTTCTCCGAATCTTAGGACATAAGTGATGAGTTCCTCACCTTGCTTCTGTCTTTCTTGGCTGAGGGTGATGGCGGTAACTCACTCATCTACCCAGAAGAACTTTTTGTAGAAAGCATTTACCATGGCCTCCCAGGTGGGCATGGACTCTAGGGCTAGGTTGGAGTAACATGTATAAGCTCCCTCAGTTAGTGACTTAGAGAACTCACGAAATCGAAGTGATTCATTGGCACGGCGGGGGCCAAGAGAATCAATAAAGCGAACAACATGCTCTCTTGCATTTCTTTTCTTCCCATTGAACAAAAGGAATTTCAGTGGCACCACATACCCCAAGGGGTAAGGTGCAGATGCAATATCAGCGGGGTAAGGGGACGAGTGTCAAGCTTGGGTGGAGGTGGAAGAGGTCGAATCAGCCTGGCTCATTCTTGTTGAAAAAACTTTTCCACCTCTGCCAATGTAATGTATTGTGTCGAAGGGGGTGTTGGGGCCTCCCTACCAACTTCTTGAGGAGGTGCTAAGTTCTCCCCCACTCGAGGAATAGGAGGTCCTGTCCCAGAGGCATCAGCTTGAGGGGTTGCCTTGGGATGGGGGTCTGCTGGAGTAGTCTCCTTTGGGATATGCCTTATAAGGCTTGAAGTGCTGCTAACATCTTGCCTTGGGTCTCTTGGAGGGAGTTCAAGGTTACACATATTTCCTGGATGGAAGGTGTGCCTCGAAGGTGGGACTGGTATTGGCTGGCTCCTTCCTCTTGGTCACCACGGGCTGGGGCTGTGGTGTTGCGTATGGTCACCATCGTGTGTGCTACGTCCCCAGTGGAGTCGCCAAAATGTTGATAGTAGGAACTAGGAGGGTTGCTGGCCTAGAGGTTGGCCACGTGAGGTGGTGACGTGGGAAGAGAGAGAACCAGGAGAGATGAGAGAACAAGAGCTTCTCAAGAACTTCGAAGGGAACCAAGGCAAAATGTTAAAGGTGACCGGAGTCGAACTTATCCCTTTCCCAAGGGGGATGTTACTTTCTCTGAAGAGAGAATAAGTTTTGAGTGAATGCAGTAGCAGCTTTTCAGGTTAAGGTAGGTAAGCCAAAAGTGAAAGCTTGTTGTTTTCCTCTTGAATGTCTCGTTTTATAGTGGAGTAAAAGGTGGTGGACATTTAGGGAGATCGGGATTGAGCCAATAAGAGGGTTCTGCACCCTGGTGCTAAGAGTTGAGCCAATAAGAGAACTCTGCACCTTGCATGCATGCATGCCGCCATATCTCCCTTGAACTGTCCCATTGGAAGGTGAACGGCTCAAGATCAAAGGTTCAGACCTGAACTGTCTCATCAGAATGTGAGGTGTTCGAGGTCGAAGGTTTGGGATCTGAATAAAGTGGACTAGTCAAGTAGGACCAGAGTCCTATATGGTGTAGGTATGTAAGTGTATGTATGAGAGTGTTTTCCGAGTTGACGGCTGCTATCCGGGGATTGTGCTGCATTCACCACCTGTCCGGAGACAATGTCATCCTTGCCCGTTCCTTGAGAAGGCCAAGACGGAGGTCGACCTTCCTTTGGTCCTCGACCCCGAGAGGGATGACCCTCTACCTTGGCGAGCCTCTTCTTCTGCCCTCCAATCCTCATTCTCTCTCTTAACCCCGTGAAGTGTGTTAGTCCATTCCAAATACCAAGCTCAAGGTTGAGCCCCCAGGATCTTGCTATCAATCTGGCAAACTTGATCGTTTGGGTTTGTCCTTTAGAGGGGGCCACGGATGGCGTGTGCACCTTTAACTTCTACCCCGGAGAGTAAGTGTCCAAGAGTATGGGCATCCCAGCTATGGGGCATCCACCCAGAGATGGGCATCCTTGTTGGGGTGGGAGATCCCAATAGGGTCGACCCTGAGGTGAATGGTAGTGAACTTAGCCATGGTGATTATGATGGTGGTCTCATGTGACAAGGTCGAGCATGAGACCACAAAGGCCAAGTTGCATGTTGATATGATCATCCTCTTTTTACGTACCATGAAGTCGCATACCATTAGGATTGACCATGAAATCAACTTTGAGAGATAAGTCCGTGGAGACCTTGGGTAATGGTAAGGTCGTGACCAACCGGTGGTGTCCACGTGGCATGAACAATCCCTTGGAGGTTCTATGTATGAACAAAAAGCATTCGGTCAGTACACATGTCTTTCGGTCACTAGTCATGAATATGCTTAAACCAATAAGAGAATTGCAGTATATGCCCAATGATATCACTGCAGGTGTTGAAACGGTTATTGATTGTCAGAATAGTTGTTATTCAAATATCCTCTAATCATGAGAAAATAACAAACTTTGCCTCGTGGCGGGTCATCCCTGATTAACCATGCCCGTATCATTTATTAGGTTAACCCGACGTCTAGAGAATCTACCACGTGTCCTCATGCCTCTTCTATTTAACGGTCATTTGAGAAAGATATGGGGTAAGTCTCTTCCTGCATTGAGAATTGGATATTACTAGTTACTCATTGTTGCTGGTATACTAACTTGGGGGTCGGAGACTCTGTGGATGGCACCGCACCGGTGTCTAAGCGGCTCTTCACACTCTTTCATTTCTCTGTGCAGGGAAAGCGTACGGTTATTACCTTGAACGAAGTTTGGTAATAATAGTTGGCGCCGTCTGTGGGAACGACAGCCTAGCTGTGTTCTCTACCTTTAATCTTTGCATTTGTGTTTTCCAAACTTTCTACCAAAATGCCTACTCAAACTCGCTCCCAAACTGTAGTAGGAGATGAACCACCATCTAATGTTCAACTTCACCCTCCATCTCTTGCAAACCCCACTCCAGCATCCATTGCAGTTGATGGCACCGATGTTTGTGTCACTAGAAAAATCGGGGCTTCCTCTACTCCAGCCATGGATCCCATTCAACATCAATTTTCATATGTGCATAAACATATGGAATATATGATGAATTGGATGATTGCCATCGCCAAGCAGCAGGAAGCCTTCTTGACTACTAAAGGCTTTCATATTCCCACCGAAACTTGACAACCACCTCATGTGAGAATTGTTCTACCCATTGTTCCGACAGTTCAAGCCGATCATCATCCTATCCATCGTGATGGGGAACAAATCGACCCTCTTATTCAAGAACAATTTCACTACATTCTACTTTAGCGCTCAACGACTCCCAAAGTAGTTCATCGTGCTCGTTCTCATGAAGGAGAGGGGGATAGCTCGGAAATGCAATAAAAAAGACGTAATCGGAGGGAAGTTAATGATGAGGATTATGAAGAAAGCCGAGCTGCCAGAGAAAAAGCAAGGGTAATGGCGCGTCAAAGGGGACGCTCACCTATGCCAGCCGAAAGAGAAAGAGATCCTATAGACTTGTTACTATCTGAGTTGGATTCTCCATTTTCTACAAATATCTTGAGAGCTGTGCTTCCAGCCAAGTTCAAGCTCCCATCCATTGACTTGTATGATGGCTCTGCTGACCCATATGATCATATTCTAAACTACAAGGATCATATTATTCTGCAAGGAGCCTCTGATGCAATCATATGCCGTGCTTTTCCGGTGACATTAAAAGGGCCAGCGTGTATGTGGTGTCAAGGCTATCACCTAACACCATGTTCTCTTTTTCCCAGTTAAAAGAATCGTTCGAAGCTTAATTTGTGTCAAGCAGAAGGATAAGACGTCCTACCACTCATTTATTGAACATGGTATAAGGAGATGCGGAAAGTTTGAAATCTTACTTGCAACGTTTTAGTTCAGCATTGCTCGAAATTGAAATTCCGAATGAGGGGGTGGCTCGAGCAGCTTTCATGCAAGGTCTCAAAACACGGTCATTAAAGATTTCTTTTGCCAAAAAAGAGCCCGAGACATTAATTGATATGTTAGATCGGGCTAGTCGTTTCATAGGAGTTGATGAAGTCTATGCGAATGATCGGAAGAGCCGGCCTAAAGATGTTATAAGGAAGCGAGAGTTTGAACCCAACCAAAGAAAAACCGATCTGGACAAGCACCCTAAAGCTTAAGGGATTTATTACAAAGACTGCCAACGAAGATCTCCAGATAGATTTTTCAGCTCCTTCACTCCCTTGAAAGTCCCAGTGCATCAAGCACTGTTGAATATGAAAGATAGGAAGATTGTTAAGTGGCCTAGGAAGATGAATTCGGAATCAGCTCGGCGTAGTCCAAATAAATACTGTGAGTTCCACAAGGATCATGGTCGCACAACTGATGAATGCTTTCAACTTAAGAACGAAATAGAGCATTTAATCCGTAAAGGATATTTGAAGGAATTTATTAATGACTATGCATGGAAGAAGAATAATGCAAAGGTCTCTCCCGACCTGTCAAAGAAGAGAGTGTCAAAGAAGAGAGAGTGGAAGCTCATCCTAATAATGTTGCCGGCGTAATTGATATTATTCATGGCGATTTCACTTGTGCTGGGCAGTCCGGATCATCTCGAAAGGCATATGCGCGTGAGGCTCAACAGGTTCCAATAACCCAGGTGTACTCATTGGTTAACTCTGAAAATGATATGAGAATAACCTTCTCCAAAAGTGACTTGTGAGGATTGCATTTTCCTCATGATGATGCCATTGTTATTGAATTACTCATTGGTAACTTTAAAGTAAGCATGATCATGGTAGATAACGGTAGTTCGGCAGACGTCATGTTCCTTTCATGCTTTGAGAGAATGGGTCGACAGAAGAACGATCTCAAGACAATGGTTTCTCCTTTGATCGACTTTGGAGGGAGTAGGATTACACCTATCAGGTATATAGATTTACCTGTCACGGCTGGTGACCCACCAATACAGCTGACCAGAGAAGCTCGTTTCATTATCGTGGACTGTCCCTCCTCTTACAATGCCATCATAGGCAGACCATTGCTAAACGCCTTGGGAGCAATTACATCAACTTCCCATCTCATGGTCAAATTCCCCACTGCACTCGGTATAGGTGTAATGCGAGGAAGTCAAAGGCTGGCTAGATCTTGTTTTAACATCGCTTTAAGGGATGGGGAAACTTTGTTGAAGACTCCTATGGAGCATCCTGAACAATCGGTGATTCATGCTTCACTTTTAAACTAGCCCCGACGGCAAGGGATTGTGATAGAACAGGCTAAATAGCAATTAGCTAGGGATGAGCTTGGCATCGATGATTTACGTGATGAACTTCCTGAAGAAAAACCTTAACCAAGTCCATCCCCAGCAGAAGAAGTCATGGCAATCCAGATACATCCAACTGACCCAAATAAAATGGCCTTAATCGGGACACAACTAAGGCCATAATAGAAAAATGAGTTGATTAATTTTCTGCAGGCTAATTGGAGCATTTTCGTATGGAGCCATTCTGATTGCCTGGAATAAATCCTGAGTTGGCGGTGCAAAAGTTACAAGTGGACCCAATTTTCAAGCCAACCCGTCAAAAAGGCGTCCAATGTTAGGGGAGCGAGCTAGAGCTGTAACTAAAGAAGTGCATAAGCTATTAGAGACGGGATTTATTAAAGAAGTCTTCTACCTAGAATGGTTAGCCAACCCGGTCGTTGTAAAAAAGAAGAATGGTAAATGGCGGGTATGCATTGACTACAAGGATCTCAATAAAGCTTGCCCAAAGGACAACTTTCCATTACCCCGGATCGATCAGTTAATTGATGCCACGGCGGGACACGAATTACTTTCCTTCATGGATGCCTACTCTGGGTACAATCAAATTCAAATGAATGAAGCCGACCAAGAGAAAACAACGTTTATCACCAGCATTGGGACCTTTTGCTATACCCAAATGCCATTCGGACTAAAAAATGCCGGTTCCACCTACCAGCGCACAGTCACCTGAATATTTGACTCATTGATAGGAAAAATGATGGAAGTATATATAGATGATTTGCTAGTGTTCCCGGTGCAAATGCTACGGTCTCGAGACCTCTGGTGTAAGGTCTTGATGCGCGGGCGTGCCAGGGCTCAAAAAGCCCAAAGACCGTGTGAACACGACCTCTAGCACCTTCTAGGCCGAGAATCTAAGAAAAGGTCTTAGATGCCTAGTCGGTCACTTTGGAATTAAAATGGGAATCAGGCGATTGACAAGAATCAGAGGTTAATCCTCTTGGGTTCTAGTGTTAAAGAATCTAAAAGACTGAGAAATAATGACTTAATGAAAGAAAGCAGATTAGAAATAAAAAGATTCATTGACTGAAGTTAAACAAAATGGAATTGAAATGACAAAAGAAATATTTACATTACATGGATGAACTAGATGGGAAATAAATTCCATTGCTAATTGAAATAAAGATTAGACTATGAAATTAGAAATTAAAAGATGCAATTACAAACTAACCGAACAACTAATGAACTGCTACTATGAAAATGATGAACTGCTACTGAGATGATTGATGAACTACTGCAAACGAAAAACTGCTACTGCTGTAAATGATGAACTGCTATGAACGCTGCTACTGGAGAATCACTTAAACTAATGAAAAGAAGTTTGCCATGGGCTTTTGGATTGACGTTGTCACCTGCTGCTGCTGCTGCATTATATTTATAGCAGTTTGGGCTGTTAACTGCCATAGCCCATCTCTTCCATCTTCCTTATTTGATGGCCCATGATCCCATTATGCCCGTTTCCAAAAAACTGCTCAGCACTACTTCAGCCCACTTAACCGTTTTGTGCTTCACATCCAGCTGCCACGTGGATAAGTCTCTCCATATTCTAAAAGCTTACATGGCATCATCCTATTCCTTTCTGTATGCCTACGTGGCAATTTCTATAATGCCTACATGGCATTTTTTACAGTAAACAGCTAGTAAAGAGCCTTCATGCTAAAGATCATATCCAACATTTATATAAGGCCTTCGTTCTGATGAGGAACCACGGCATGCGCCTAAATCTGACCAAATGTTCATTTGGTGTGGCGTTAGGGAAGTTTCTGGGATTTATGGTAACAAAGAGGGGTATCGAAGTTAATCCAAAGCAAATAAGTGCAATCATCGTTATGAAATCTCCAAAAACTCCAAAAGAAGTTCAACGGTTGAATGGGATGCTGGCGGCCTTAAATCGTTTTATATCCAAGTCATCCGAGAAATGCCTTCCATTTTTCAAAGCACTAAGAGGTAATAAAAAGTTCGTAGGGGATGAAGAATGTGAGCATGCCTTTCAACAGTTAAAAGTTAATCTGAGGTCTCCTCCTCTTTCATCAAAACCTTTGATAGGAGAGCCTTTGTTCGTGTATTTAGCTATGTCTCCATCTGCGGTTAGCTCGGTGTTGCTATGAGAAGAGGCGGGAGATCAATATCTTGTTTATTATATAAGTGAGGTTCTAGTGGGAGTTGAAATAAGATATCCACATTTGGAAAAACTGGCTTTTGCCCTGATAGTAACTGCCAGGAAATTAAGACCGTACTTCCAGTCGTATACCATCATTATTTTAACTGATCAACTTTTGAGGATCGTTTTATACAGCCCGGATATGTCGAGACGGCTGGTTCGATGGTCCGTTGAGATAGGTGAATTTGACATAACCTTTCAACCACGACCAGCAATTAAGGGGCAAGTCCTGGCAAATTTCATCGTTGAATTTACTAAAACAAGTGTCGATCTAATGGAAACAGACAATGTGGATATTCAAGCTCCCTCACCTCTCCTTGATCATCAACCTCCTCGGTCGCATTCATGGCGAACACCTTTTGGATGAAGAAGATTTTGATTATCCTCCATGGAAACTCTACACTGACGGCTCATCTAATGCAAATGGAAGTGGAGTAGGCATCGTGCTCATTGCCCCGGAAGGAGAAATACTGGAGTCAGCTTTGCGCTTGGGCTTTAAAACTACTAATAACGAAGCAGAATACGAAGCATTTTTAGCCGGATTAAGAGTAGCATTACGCCTGGGTGTCCAAGAATTGAAGGTGTTTAGACTCTCAGCTGGTGGTAAATCAAGTTATTGAAACCTTTGCCACAAGAGAAGGGAATATGATACAATATCTAAAAAGGGTTCAGGATGAGCTGTCCAGGTTCAAAAAAGTAAAAAATTGTCAAATCGCTAGAGAAAATAAATCTCATGCATATTCACTATCGCAGTTGGCTTCAGCGGTAGAAACTCTCTTTCCCAGAAGTATAGTGGTAGAACGCTTGTCTAACCCGGCAATCAATGAAGCAGGGGAACTGATGCAAATAGATCAGCAACCAAGATGGTTTGATTCCATTTTCAAATATATCAAGACCAGAGAACTTTCTAAAGATAAAAAGGAATCAAGACGGGTGAGATATAGAGAAGTTCGGTACTGTTTGATTAATGAAAACCTTTTCAGACGCTCCTTCATCGATCTTTGCCAAAAATGTGTTGATGAAGAAGGAAATTATATCCTTAGAGAAATTCATGAAGGAGTATGCGGTAATCATTCGGGCGCTCGATCGTTAGCTCAAAAGGTTCAGAGACAGGGATATTATTAGCCAAATATGCTCAAAGATATGGTTGAACTGGTTCAAAAATGTGTCAGCTGTCAACGTTTTGCAAACGTCCCTCACCAACCTCCCATGCATTTGGTTCCTATACCAAGTCCTTGGCCCTTTGCTCAGTGGGGCTTAGACATTGTTGGTCCGCTTCCAGTAGGCCGGGAAAGTAAAAATGTTTTAGTGGTTGTTGTGGATTATTTCACTAAGTGGGTGGAAGTCAGATCTCTAGCTCGGATCACAGAAGAAAATGTCAGGAAATTCATACGGGAACATATAATTTGTAGATTTGGAATTCCACACTCTAATAGCAAACAACGGGAATCAATTTGATAATAAAAAAAATTAAAGGAACTCTGCTCTCAGTTAAACATCTCCCACAATTTTTCCTCCCCAGGACACCCACAAGCAAACGGTCAGGTTGAAGCAACTCACAAGTTTATCACCAATACACTGGAAAGACGACTAGAGAAATCGAAAGCTTTATGGGTTGACAAACTTCCAGGCGTTCTTTGGGCTTACAGAACTACAAGTAGGGTTCCCACGGGTGAAACACCTTTTTCATTGGCTTATGGATCAGAGGCAGTGATTCACGTTAAAATCGAATCTACTTCTCACCGGGTAGACCATTTCAATGAGCTACATAATGAAGATCAAATTCGAGTAAATTTGGATTTTTTGGAGGAAAGAAGGGAACACATTCAACTTAGAATTGCAGCTTACCAAGATCGCATAGCAAAACAATACAACAAGAATGTCAGACCAAGGGAATTTAAAGTAGTAGACCTAGTTCTCAAGTTAGTGACAGAGGCGAGCTCAGAGATCGGAGTTGGAAAGTTATCTCCAAAATGGGGTCCATATCAAATTATCAGATTCACTAGACCATGTACCTATTGGTTAAAGGACTCACAGGGGAAAGAATTACCAAAGCCGTGGAATGCAAAGTTTTTGAGAAAGTACTTTCAGTAGTTCATTGTCTTTTTTGCTTTACAAACTATCTGTTGCTAAGTTTTATCATACTTTTCATTCAATGAAAATGCTGTTTAAGAGATTAAAATTCGCCAATTAATTCTCTCCAAATTTCCTTGAAGATACTTTTTTTAATTCACCAATTATTTTCTCCAAGTTTTCATTGTAGGAGCCCAATCACCATAACAGGAAATTCGCAAATTATTTTCTCCAAAAATCCCCAGGTGGGAACAGATTGTTTCTCCAAAAATCCCCAGGGTGGGAACAGATCGATCGCCTTAACAAGAATGTGACGTCCCAAAATTGTTATATGGCGATATTATGCAATATATCGAAATAGACCGAGAATGAGATAAAATAATTTGAATTATATTAATAAACTCAAAAGAAATCCACAAAAGTGTGCATATGTTGTATCATACAAACGCCCTTAGCGATTAAAAAGAAAACAAAATAAGCCAACAACCCTGGCTTATAGGATAAACAAAATACAACTTAACTATTCAACATTTACAAGGTATTAATAAAAAGGGTATAAGGAATGTGTAATAAACATATGCACACATTCTTCAAAATCCTAATAGTGTGTCTTCCAAGTCCTGCCTCCATGCAGCTAATGTTCACATTTTTCACATGGAGAATTGCAATTAAGCAGGGGTGAGCTAGCAGACGAAGCTCAGTAGGTAAACGTACAACCTCATTATAATAACTATACTGTATAAATTTAACACAATCACAATCCATTCAATACATAACATAATGCAATGCAAAGTAAAATATGATTTCATGTCCATTCTAAGTTCCTCAAGGTGGTTTCACAACCAGTAGGTGAGTAAAGCAGCGCTATAGAAAGATCCAGTCTTAGGCATCACAACATCTCTTCAGCCTAAAACGATAATTATATAGCCCCTTTCACTTCCACCTAAGCAAGTACTGCTTTCCAAACAATCCATAAAATAAAACATATATCAATCCTTTGATCACATTTCATCACATTTCAACTTATTTCTCCATTTTCCATAATTCAAAAGCCAGTACTGCCCAAGTCCAGGTTCTTATCATGATTGCAAATCTTTCAATTAATATTGCAATGCTTTTCATATCAATAAACATCATCCAATAATAAAATCATAATACACCAGCCTTTCACTTTAATTCCATCTTATCACAATCATACAAGTATAATAATTTATAATAAGAATCATAAGTATCCCTACCTGTAAGGCTTATACAGTTTATTGAAGACTGGTCTGGCTTTAGTTATCACCTATCAATCACAAATAATAATCATTAATAATGAACAACGATTATATATATATATAACAATGATAATTCACATTTCAAGAAAGAGAGAGAACCATTTGAGCTTTAAAACAAAACTCTAAAAATATAAACTTACTGCGTGAAAACCAGTTTTGGTATTTTGGCTATATATTCTAGCTCAGTTATCGGAATTTAATGAGCTTTAATGTTCTCAAAAGCATACTCAAAGATCTACAACTTTGTCTCTAATAGATATAGTTCAATTCCAATGTTTCCATGGTCAAAAATAGTAATTACAGTAGCCTAAAATGTTTGAACGAAATCTGTTCACTAATAAAATCAGTCTTCAGTAAAATTGGCATAACTTTTAGCACAAAATTCCAAATGAGGCAAGGTTAGGCTTGATAGAAAGATAACTCAAAAATCTACAACTTTCGTGAAGAAAGTTTAGCCTAATTCAGCATCTAACAGTGCCGAATATGCCCAAACAGTATGCTCTGTTTTTAGAAACCCAAATTCCAAATTTTCCCTCTTTTTCCCCAGAATTTTCTCGGTAACCAAACACTTTTTCTTTCATTCAAATTTCACCAAATTCACATATGTTAGACACAAAGAATATACAAACAATTTTAATAAAGGAACTTTGTCTAATTTCAAATAAACACTCAATTAATCATCAAACACCAAGAAAACTAAAAATTAAACCCATAAAACCCATTTTCTTCATTCAAAACCCATGTACATGAGCAAACTTCCACCAAAACTCAATCATCACCATCAATTCATTCAAAAATACCATTTGAAACACAACCCATAACAAAATTCACAGCCAAACATCTATAATCCATTAAATCAGAAAATTACATAAAGAAAACTAACCCACACATACATAAACTCACCTTAAGCTCTTCCAAAAGTGAAATTTGGTGAAAAATCCAACAAAATCTTGATGGCTGAATTACTCCTAGCTGCTCTCTCTCTCTCTCGGCTCTCAACTTCCCCTTACTTCCCAAAGGTGCTAGTATGAAAAATGGATGATAACACTCATCCTTATCTTTTAGAACCAATTTGGGACATAAATGTCCTAATTTAAAATATTTAAAACCATTTTGTAATTTCACATATCCCATAACTTTAAAATGATTATTTCTACTCCTAAACACACTACAAGAAATCGGACATTTAGTGACGTGCACAATTGTCACTAAAACTCAATTTTATCGTCACTAAAGGCCTTTAGTGACGATTTATTTAGCGTCACCGAGGTATCACTGTAGACTGGTCATAAAAGGGTATTTGTGACGACGCTACCACATCGTCACTAAAAGGTATTCCTTTTAGTGACGATATAAGGAACATCACTAAAAGTAGACAATTTGTGACGCATATTTTGTCACAAATACTTCGCTATTTTTGTCACAAAAAATCAATTGGTCTATCTAAAATCGTCACTAAAAGGTATTTCTTATAGTGACGACTATACTTTTTGTGACGTATGTATTATCACAAATTCTTCACTTTAGTCATCACTAAAAGTTCATTGGTCCATCTAAATTCGTCACAAATAATATGCATATTGTGACGACATAAATTATTAGTGACAATGCAAGTATTGTCACTATTTTAAAAAAAAAAAAAAATTAAAACATATTGCGATGACATAATTATTGTCACAAAAGATAATTATCTTATTGCGACAAGATTTATGTCGTCACAAAAGGATTTTTTAAATCTTTTATTTTATTATGTTTTTGTGACGATCATTGATCGTCATAAAAGTTAATTTTTTAATGACCTATTAAACCACATAATTCTTATATTACCTGCATTTAAATCACAAATAATAATTATATATATAAAATAAATAACAAACTCAATTAATTATATCTCCAACAAATTTGAACATTATTGAAATAAAAATATAAATTCTGTACACAAGTAATTTAGGAAGAAAAATAAAGGCAAACATTGTCTTAAAGTTGATAAATATAGTTGACTATTCTACATTGTCAATAAAAATAAAGAAAACTTATAAAAAATGAAATTTATTTTGCATGTAATAAAAAATAAAGTTTATTCTGCGCCACTTGTCCATTATTTCTTTCAAGTTATCCCCAACACTTGTCTATTATTCCTCCAAGTTAACTCCACCACAATATCTGCAAAATTAAAGAAAAAAAAAATAGTGAGTTTAATAAACATGTGATGTGCAAAATACATTTATGTCATCGAGAATAGTGATAAAGCTCAATTAAAAAAATAAAGTAAGTTCAGTAGAAGCACAACATTACAATACGCAAATTTAGATAGGATTATAAAGTGTATCACAATCATGAAACTAAAAATATTCAATATACTAGCTATTGCTATACTATTACTCAGATAACTAGCATTTTTTATATTGATATGTATATTATTTCCAACATTACTATGGATTTTTAAACCAATTACATATACTATTTAGTAGAATAACCAAGTAGCTAGTTATATACTTTAAAAGTTTTTCAACTATAACTCTTACACATTAATACTAACATAATATTGATGGGTAGAATGCAAAAATACCAAAAGCAATAATTAAAAAAAGAAACAATCTTCAATTGTCCAATAATAGCTTAAAGTGGTACAAATAGGATCATTTTTCGAGACAAAAATCCGGCAGATTTCCGTCTGTTTTTGCAACATTTCCAAATTTTTACCTATTAGAAAAAAAGTTTATAACACGTCTATAATATTCACAACTTAATAAAAAAGTAAAATGACGCGCTCCACACATCCAAATCATCAACAATCAGTTCCACAAGAGCTATCCCAACATCATAAAACTTATTATACATAAAAGAAAAACAATCAAACCCTAGTGAGTCTCCATTAACCTCCAACCCCCCAAACTACAATATTTTCAATGAACTCAACCATTCCAATCAAACCATATCACTTCAACAATATCAAAAGAGAAAGAATTAATTCATTTGGAACTAATTGATTTAATAGTTACATAGCAATTGAAGAAATTACCTGAAGTCAAAACAAGTCAAAGCACTTTGACTTATGTATTATATTCGACTTTGTGCAATCATATCCTCCACCATTGCTTTCAGTAGAGCCTGAGTTGCAGAATTCTCTGCTATAACCTCATCTCGTATACGGGCCTCTAGTGCGGCCTGTTCCGCTTTAGCCTCCTCTCGTAGTCGAGCCTCTAGTGCAGCCTGTTCCGCTTTAGCCTCCTCTCGTAGTGGAGCCTGTTCCGCTTTAGCCTCCTCTCGTAGTCGAGCCTGTTCCGTTTTAGCCTCCTCTCGTAGTCGAGCCTCTTGTGCTGCCTGTTCCGCTTTAGCCTCCTTTCGTAATCGAGCCTCTAGTGCTTCCTGCTCCATCCTTGCTTCTTCTCGAATTTGAGTCTCCAGTCTAGCTTGGTCCTCTCGAGACGACTTCCTTGAAGTGGATGAAGAGCTTGGACGGAATCCATGCCCAAGACCCTTAATGTATCTCGGTCTTGTGCCGTTGACTTGATCATAAATCTCATCATTGGTCAATGAGTTATCACCCTCGGGTGTAGGCTGAGTCTGTAGATCAATCATCCGCACCTATCATTGTAAATCAAAATACATAAAATTATAGAGCATTTTTATAATTTATGTAATGAATAAAGATACGTAAATATAATTTAATTGAGATCAAAGCTTTTAACTTTATAAATGACTTACGTAGGTCGACTCAGCTTCTGGAGATACCCAAGTTGCCTCAGTAGCTGGAGGTACTTTATGTTTGCGAGTATGTTGAAATATTTGTATCCTGTCAGCATTGTCCTATACACCATTTCAAGGAGAAATATGAATATGAAAAATAAAAATAACATATTATAAAAAGGTGCTAAACATTAATAACTAGTGGCTTAGCTAATGATTACCAATTCTTCCCGGATCCGAACAAATGGCTTTGAACCTGCACAGTGTAAAACTTTCAAATGTCCCCTGTTCTCTGAATTCTTCTCACATCGCTCCTGTATTACAGTGAAAAATAAATGCTAATGACCAACTCAAAATTAGTGACTATAAGATAATAAAATAAAAACTAAATAATTTTGTCTAGGTAGTTTCTAAGAGAGACATTTAAGTAAAATAGATCAAGGAGAAAGAAATAAATTTTAGATTTTAAATAACACTTAGTCCTTGGACTTGGTAACTTATTATCTAAACACTTCATAGTATAAATGATTCTCTCTTCTTTTTTTCTTTTTTTTTTTTTTTTTTTTTTTTTGTTTTTATCTTCTCTTTAATTCATTTACTAACTTTGGATATTTATAATATGGGTGTGATGTGATTAATGTTCAATAAAGAAACTAATACTTTACATGGTACTCTTTATTGTTGTAAAGATCGCACAATTTCTGCCAATCATCTGAAGTGGTGTCCCCTGGGGGCTCCTGCCTTGCACGTGTTTCACTATCGTACTTGGCCAAAATGTATTTATAATGTTTCTTGTTGTTATAGCGCCAAGTCTTATGTGCAGTCGTCACAATACTATATATAGCCATTCGAGGTGTACTTTCATGAATATTCACTTGGAATTTTTCCTGCAGATGATTATTGAATTTAGTTATGCATATATAGTATATGTTAATTTGAACTCAAAACATGTAACATGAACTCCTTAAATTAACTTCATTCACCTCAATCTTTGAATAAATCTTCATCCAAGCATCTTCTGGGATTTTAGAGGCATCCCTTATAAGGGGAGACAACTCTGAGCGTGCGATGCTCCCTAGCTCAGTACTCATGTTGCCGAATGGGTTGAAGCCATCGCTTGCTAACCCAAGCCGAACATTTCGTGGTTCTTGTGCGAACCACTCATGATCTTTATCAAATTGTTCCCATCCTTTAGAGTCGGCAGGATGCCGAAAAACATTCTCCTCCACAATGCGTTTATCACTGTGCCACCTCATGTCTGCAGCCGTCTTATTCGATATAAACAATCTCTGCAATCTCTGTTTCAAGGGAAAGTATCGCAATACTTTTTGAGGAATCCTCTTACGCCTACCCCCATTGTCTTTCCATCTAGACTCATGACAGTTGGGACACTCTTGTTTATTTTCATGCTCCTTCCAAAACAGTATACAATTATGCTTACACGCATGTATGGTCTCATAGGAAAGTCCCAAATCCCGCATGATGCTTTTCGCTTCACAATAGGATTTCGGCAACATCTCCCCAACAGGCAATGCATCTTTAAACAACACAAGTAGCTTGTCAAACGATTTGTTGCTCCATCGATACATTGCCTTTAAATGAAGCAACTTTACCAGAAAAGATAGCTTCGAAAACTTCTCACGGATACAATGGCTGTTGTGCATCCCTAAACAATTTGGGAAATCCTTCTACTTCCCTTCTTATATGATGAGTATCTTGGGTAGTAGCTGATTCCGCCTCATGAGTAGTCGATGGGAACATTCCCTCGCATACATTGTGTAAGGGTTCTTCTATCCCATCATTAGAATCCTCAATCTCATCATCATCGTCAACATTACCAGCATCATGAATTATTGGATCATCACCCTAGCCATGTTTATCCCACAAAGTGTAACTTTTTGACGTCCCATATATCCACAAATGTTCTTCCACCTTACTAACTTCTACGTACATTCTATTAAGATAGTTACAACATGGACACCACATCCTATTGTAGCTATCCACAGGACCATGTCGTGCAAAAGCCATAAAATCCTTAATGCCATTTGCATACTCTCGACAACATCTATTATCAAGCTGTATCCAACTCCTATCCATTTCCGCGTCCCTATTATATAAATACTAAGTCTCATACAATAGCTTAGAGCATTTAGCACATAAAAAACAAATATTTAAGGGGAAAACAAAATTCAGCACTAAAACCATACATGGTCAATGGAATATTATCTTACCATGTCTATCTTTTCATTTTGGCTCATAATATTTTGAGTACATTAGACTTTTCTCTATTGATTAATGGCTTTTCGGAAGGGTACATTGTTCCTTTCCATGGAATAAGACAGGGTGACCCTAAGAGATGTGTGTACTCCTAAGACATTGGGATATCATGGCATCAAACAACTTAAACATTTTAATAATGCAATTCAGGCTAAACTTGGATGGAAGATTTGGACTTTTCAATATAATGTTTGGGTTCAAGAAATGCAAAGAAAACTTTGAAGAATATTAGTTTTTTTAACTGAAACCTAATTCTAAGGACTCAATTGCCTTAAAGAGTATCCTTCCCACTAGAGAGATTATACATGAATCTGTTCTCAATTAAAAACATTTTATTATCGTCCATCAAACAATACCCACGCATTTTTTACTCTACCCACCATTAGCAAATGCCAAAATCATCATTCAAACCAAAACACCGAATAAAACAAATAAAGAATACTTGGGATACAAAGGTTTTGATTCTCTCTTCTAATTATTTCACATAGTTGTATAAATTCCATAATTTATGTTTGTGTGATCAAATACAAATCTATTAAAAAAATTAATAACCTTTTGATATAATGCATCGCGTTGCACACGCATCGCGTGTGCTCGGTGACTAGTAATAATTACTCTAAATGAGGTGTTGTGTTTGAATACAAATTAAAATTATGAATTTACAATAAATTTTAAAGTAATCTTAATATAAAATTGTCGATAATTTTTATTATTAATAAACTCTAAGATTATTAAAGTCTTTAAATCCACAACTTTTCACACACACACACTCACCATTCAACCATAGTTTGTAATTTACATAATTAATTTTGCAATTTTCACTTTTATTCTCCCTGTTAATTAGAGAGTACAGTCATACAATTGGTTGGAAAATTAATTTGGTACATTCCAGCAAGGCAATTTGGCAAAAAATAATTCCATTTAATTTGGTAAATTTAAATGCCATCAATCAAAATTTTAATACTCCCGCATGGATAAAATCCCACAAACCACTTGAATACTATTAATGCATGTCTTTTTCCTCCAAGTCATAGCTACATATAATTCATGAGAGTAGTACATTTTGCACAACTAGAATTGAAGCTGTACCCAAATTAAAAGAAGCTGTACACTCTACCCTGTCTCTCTCTAATTATGTCTTTAATGTGTAGTCTCCAACAGTTTGACTGATCATTGTATCTCATCTGATCATCAAAATTAAACTATAAAGGGACTGATTGGCAAACACAAAATTAGGCCAATTGAAGATGAGTTTAATTAATTTTTATTTGAATATTGTTTAGTACAGAAGTGCTTTTTTTTTTTTTTTTGTGAGTAAATTAGTATAGTTATGTCCGGAAATTAAGATATAAACATAGCTTTTTTTCAAACCGTAAACTAATTTATATAAAAACTAGATAGTAGAAAGAGATTAGATTTGGCAGGACCCAATTTTGAGAGTTTCCAGACCCTAAAATCAGTAAAAGAATTCAGTTAAAATAACTATAACATTTAAACTTGCTACCTACCTCTCAATGGATTTAAAGCCAAACTAGAATTCACATTTGAAAATACTATCATGGGAGAGAATAGGTCTATCAAGAACATCAGTTGGATAAAGAGAGACACTTTGAAATAACACCTTGCTATGATTTTATATATATATATATATATATATATATATATATATAATATAAAGAGAGAATGTAATTTTTTATATATAATAATATAGATCGATCATTGTGACTCTGAGATGGTTATTTTCACCGTATATTATTACGTGTTAATGTACTGATAGAGACAAATGGGTAAAGAATTATTTTAGGTTACGTGAATAAATGGTGCATGTGTGTATATATATATATATATATATATTGAATGGGTTTGGTTAGATTGAAATGGTGAGGAAAATCTGGAAAGTAAAGACAGTGGACATGGACCAAACAATGAAACAGAGGAAGGAATCTTTACTTGGAAAACTTTACACCTAAATGCCTAATAATAGCTAGCCGTTGGCTATAGCTGTAGGTTGCATTTTTTTGGGTTTTGTTTCCTTCTGTTTTCACTATGAAGTTGACACATGCACCCTTAATTTGTCTTATTTTGGGCTGGGGGAGGAATTTTAGGGTCACTGGGATGTGCCTCCAATAATACCAGGCCAGGCCAGGACTATGGCCATTGGCATACAAATTTGAAATTTCTCTCCTACTCTCCTACTTTAATTTTAAATAGGCTTTTAATTGGCAGATTTTCTTGACTATCATTTGTTATAATCACTATTTTCAACCGTTCATGTATGTTAGAGAAATATTAAATAATATTTGGGTTCTGTGAATTCATATTTTAATTTAGTATTGCAAAATAGGTGGGAATTATGTTTTGAAAAATTCATTATTGGATTTTATATATATATATATGCAAAGAATTACATTAATATGAACTTAAGTGCACAAATTTAAATAATTTTAACTTCGAAAGTAAATAGAATAATGAATATTAACCAATTATGGCACAACTCCAGGTTAAGGGGGTTATCTTTAATATTATCAATAATATTAGATAAAAATGCAGCCTTGAATGCTATACTCTTTATGTATTTTTCATACATTTTTCAAGTCTACTGGGTTGACAATATCACATGTGATTATCTTATTAAGGTGCGCCTTTGACATTACATGTTTGGCTGCAGGAACAACAAGAGCAAGGGTAACATCAAGAAGACGTCCACTTTCTGGAAGAACAAGGACTCAAATAGAAACACAATGCATGATAAAATGAGGAATGCATGGTTGAAATGGATTGGTCTCATCCAGAAGACCAGACTACCCAAACATTGACATCCAAACAAGTTGTAAACACCTCAAGTTGCAACTCTATTACCCCTCCAGGCCTGTCCACCACCATAGAGAGGAGACAGGCTTTGGGGACGCAAATATGAATGATAAACCACACATCATACTATTATCACAACAATAACACCCACACAATGATAACAAAATGATGGGAATTTGAAATTCTCCCTTCAAAACTAAGAAACAATACCCTATAGTAAAGCAGGCATTGAGTTTCTCCCTGATTATCCGTAACAGGCCCCAAGCCACTATATGCTTTCACTGCAAGAAATTATAATGGACATCCATATGAACAAAAATCAAAAGCCAAAAAGATAACACCAAACTGTTACTAGGTAAGCAAATAACCCACCTCTGCATCTTCACCTCCACCAACTCGAGCAGAGCTGTTCAGCTTTTGGGCTTCTTCCACTGTAGCACAATAGTAAACAAATAAATAGTGCTATACCAATATATACAATCAAAAATGTATACCCATATCCAGAACATAAAGGAAGCGCTAATTTAAGAAGCAACTAACAGGGAAAAAAAGAGACTGAAAAGAAAAGATGAGTTTAAAACAATAGGAATGCACATAGGAAACCAAGTTCATAACAACACTAGTATAACAGGATCTTTGACAATATTATAAAATTATCACCAGGTTCCCCTATTATACCTTTAAAAAATCTCACACAAAACCACAATTTAAAAAAATAATAAAAATAAAATAAAATCAGCAGTTCCAAATCATTCACAAAATCCACATGTAACAAAATACTCAAGTCATTCATGATACTTTTGATTAACAAAACATGCTACTTTCTTCAAACTCAAATTGCTTTTTTCACTCTTAAACTCATTGTTAAATTTTCCATTAACCAGTCTCAACATATTTGCATCATTGCATGAACTGATGAATTTTGGATAACTCCCAAAACCAACTTCTTTCCAAACTCAAATTCATTGAAATGGACAGCTATTATAGATAATAGCTTGCTTTGACTAGTGACCGTAAAACTTAAGAAACAGTAGGGATACATAATAGAACATACGCAACACTTACAAGAACACAAGAATTGGAATCCAATGCACTTCAGGAAAGTTGACTCAATAAGTTGGCATAGATCAAAATGCAAGCTGCTCAGGTTGCACAGGCCGGATTCCGGCGAAACACCACCAATCAAAACAGTTCGTCATCGGACAAGAAAGAGAAACAGAGAAGGCACCAATATATATATATAACGATTTAGGGTTTGAAATAGAAAATCAATAAATAAAATGTGACATTAATGTACATACCAGAAGATATGAACTCGAGAGTAGAGAGGGACCGCACCGCCACAAGAAGTGGCTGTCGCCGGCGAGCTGCTTAGGCAGGATACCGACGAAACAGAGGGTATCGGACTGTGTACTGATCGGACACGGGAGAGGGAGAGAATGCACCGTGAGAGAAGAGAGGGACCACACCGACAGAGAGGTATGAAGTCGAGAGCAAGAGGGAGAGAAGATTGAAAGATTTAGGGTTTGAATCCAGCAGATTTTGCGGGTGGGGGTGTTTTGCGAGGGAAAATTTGGGGGAGATGCACTGATACACGGTATTAGTAAAATACCTTTACCGCCAAATGTAATGACTCTGTTTAGTGTTTAGGGCTTTTAAAATTAATTAAATTTTAAGTAATTAATTCTTATGTATAAGTATAAATATTTATATGGAAATAATCCGATCAGCATATGCTTATGTAAGCATGAAGTCCATGGATAATTGTGGGATACATATTTTGAAAAATTGACTGTTGGATCATATATTATACTTATGCATGTATGGTATGCCAAAAATCACATTGATCCAACGGCCGATTTCTCATAAATGTCAATGAGAAAAGCTGTGACAGTTTTTAGCCGTGGTAATTTTTTATTGCTATTTTCTGAAATTCTGACATTGAATAATCATCATAATTTTTTGCATACAAGACATCCATAGGTACTATATAATATAAAACGGAATTATATAGGTACTATATAATATAAGACAAGTGTGGGATGCATATTTTGAAAAACTGACCGTTGGATCAGATTCTATACTTATGCATGTGTGGTATGTCAAAAATCACGGTGATCCAACGGTCAGTTTCTCATAAATGTTAATGAGAAAAACTGTAACAGTTTTCGGCCATCGCAGTTTTACATAGCTATTTTCTAAAATCCTGATATTGGATCACCATAATTTTTTGCATGCAAGACATCCATAGGTACATTATCTAATCCAACGGTCAGTTTTTCAAAATATTCATCCCGCACTTGTCTATGGGCTTCATAAGCACTTATAAAAACTAACCGTTAGATTAGATAATGTACCTGTGGATGTCATGCGTGCCGAAAATCATGGTGATCCAATGTCAAAATTTCAAAATATAGCAATGACAAAAAATATAATAATTTAAAAGTTTGAAATAAATATCCAAAAGTCTCAGAGCCTTAACCATGAGGTCCAATTTTGTACCATGAGGTACTTAAGATGTTCAAATTTTTCTGTTTAGTTATATATATATATATATATATATATATATATATATATATATATTAAAAGCACCCTTGAACTTAATATATAATCCTAAATTTAGTTTGTAATATTTTTAGTATTAATATAATTTAAAATTAATTGGGCAATTTCCATGAATAATCCTAAGTTTCTAAAATATTACGGCTACGAACCCAATCCAAAACATATTACGAAAATATTTTTTTAGGACATAAATACCCTCCATTCATTGGATTGTGTATAAATTTGGGGATTGAGGAACATTGAATGACATGTGTTAAATACAGGGGGACATTGAATGAGATGCATGATGTGATATATTGAAATTGGGGATTGTGTATAAATTTGGGAATTGGGGAACATTGAATGACATGTGTTAAATATAGGGGGACATTGAATGACATGCATGATATGACATATTGGAATTGGGGACTATTAGAAAAGTTGGGGATTGTGTTTAATTTTGGGGATTATGTGTACACATGGGGATACTGTGCAAATATGGGTATTGGGAGTTTTATGATAAATTGGGTAATCTGTCAGCAATTGGGTATTGGAGACTCTGAAAAAAATTAGGGATTGCTTATAAAATTGGGGATTACATGTTAAATTAGTGATTAATTATTTGTAATAATTTTTTGTAATTAAAAACTCGGGGTGACATTGAATGACCAGTATTAAATGTTGACGTGACATATAGGGGATTGGGGATTCTTAATAATATTGGGAAATGTTCATAAATTTGGGAATTGGGGGTTATGTATAATATTGGTAATTATTAGATAAATTGGGGATTGGGGATTCTGTTTATTCGGGGATCCTGTATAAATTGGTCAAACTTCAATTTTAAGGGTAATTTCGTCCAAAAAAATAGTAATAGGTGTGTTGCCGTAATATGTTTTGTATCAGGTTCGTATCCGTAATATTTTGGAAACTTAGGATTATTCATGGAAATTGCCCAAATTAATTTAAATAATTGGAATTATAAATTTATATTAAAATTAATTTTAATTCATTATTATTATATTTTTATTATACAATGATGTGTAAGGTCATAGTTAATTATCAGACCCAGCCCGATCATTGGTCTGTCGAAGGAAGTGGCTTGCACTAAGCCGGCCACCCTAGTCAAACTATTGGGGTAACAGTTGAACCGTTTAATTTTAAAAATATATTATTTTAAATATATTTATATTTAATATAATTTTAGAAAACAAATATACCTTATATTTATTTTTATTTTTTAAATATATAGCACCAACAAAAACTTCGATTATTGGTTAAAGATCATTAACCTAATTCGTTTCATCATTGAAACCATGTAAATTGCATATAAAACCTATATTGTTTTTTTATTTAAAAAAAAAATCTTTTTGTGACAATGTTACAGTTCATCACAAAAAGTCACATTTAATAAATCAAATTAATAAATAATATTTTATACTTTTTGTGACAACAAAAAATTGTCACAAATGAACTACCTTTTATGATGACACATAAACTGTCACAAAAATTTTTCATATGTGTTCGGTTTTTTTGCTTTTACTTTTGTGACAATGTTAGATATCATCACAAAAAGCTTACATTTAATAAATAAATAAATAAATAATATTTTATATTTTTTGTGACGATACATAAATCGTCACAAAATATCATTCTTTTGTGACAAACCATAAATCGTCACAAAATGTTCCTATGATGCCATTTTCTTCTGACGATGATATACTTTTGTCACAAAAACCATACATTTAATGTATATAGAAAAATAAATAATATTTTAGATTTTTTGTGACCACAAAGTCACCGTCACCAAAAAGTCTTTATTTGTGACAAATCAAGGAGCGTCACAAAAAATCTCAAATAATGAAAAACGACGTCGTTTTTTTAATACCATTTGTGACAATGTTAAAAGTGCGTCACAAAAGACCTTTCCCGCCTTATTTTAGAGGGAAATTTTTGGTGGGAAAGTATTTGTGACGGCTTTTAATGACTCTTATATACATTCGTCACAAAAATTAGTTTTTGTACGACCGTTTAGTGACGATCATGAAATTCGTCGCAAAAGGAAGGTTTTTAGTGACAAATTCCAATTTGTCACTAAAAAATTTGTCACTAAATGTCCGAATTCTTGTAGTGACACCCATATTTTCATAAAAACAACCTTCTATAATAATCTACACTTCCCACATATTTCAAAAACACATAATCATCATTTCACTAATCACATTATTAACTAATATTTAACACATAAACACGTTTCAATTAGCAAATAATCTACTAATTTAACACTTAAGCATATAATTAGCAATTTAAAATTTTAGGTTCTTACAAAGAAACACGCCAATTATTTTCTCCAAAAATCCCTGGGGTGGGAACATATCGATCGCCTTAAAAACAATCGTTTCAGTCGATTTTTCGTCTTATATCTCCTAAAAACTCCAGTGGGTGGAAATAATTTTCGTCAAAAAGCAACTTCAATAACAATTTCATTCTCCAAGGACTATGATCAGAAGGTTTAAAAATTTCTATGCATCTACCAATTTAAAATTGCTTTAAGGTTGTTTAGACACACGTGATAAAATCATAATGCTTTAATCGCCACCCTTAAATCTCGTTCAAACTTGGCAATCCTCCAATTGGATCAACGAATTCACTCCCTGGCTTTTAAAATGCTTTAGTTAAGACTAGAAATTTACATGCTGGGCATTGATTCCAAAGATACATTAAGAAACAAACCCAAGGTAGATTGCTTGGAGGTATACAAAATATGGCTACCTTAATATGCTACGTGTTCACGTTAAAAAATGTCGGCCAATTACAATTGGACATGTGGCATTTAATTGGGGTTTATCAAATAAATCAAATAAGAGATTTAGTCTAACACGTGGCAAATTACTAATAGGAGTCTCAATTAATTAAAGATCAAGTCAAATTGGAGATAGAAGTGGGACACGTGGCAAGCTATTAGAGGGAGTTAAATGAGAGTTGGTTACCTTAGAGATAATGGCTGAGAAATTTTAGCCATTTTAAGAGATCATGTTTGGGAGGAAAGCCTCAAAGACACGTTCTACTCATCATGGAGCCACAATCAAAATAATGGATGAAACAAGGAGATCATGGGGAAGGCCATGATCAGGCAGGGAAGTTACTCAATAGCAGTTGAAAGACCGTGAAGCTATAAAATGAAGATGAAATGCAACGTTTCAAACCCCAACAACTTCAACAATCAACTACAAGCATCATGCCTTGCGATTTTCAGTTTTTAAGCTTTATTGTCTAAGTTTTCAATTCCATTTCC
>JAESVK010000144.1:243911-264236 GCA_017140935.1 Hamamelis virginiana | reverse complement strand
CAACGGCTTTTCCCGTTGCAATAATAGAATTCTTGCAACGGCCCTATATTCTGTTGCAAAATTTCGTTGCAATTGCCCCCTTTTCTTGTAGTGACTTATTATATAGGAATATATAAGAATGGTTAGAAAATGTTAGATTGTTAGTGAGATCACTGCAATGAGAGAAAATCAAATAACCAGTATTATTAAAAAAAAAAAAGTTAAAAGTGATAGGGAGGGACATAAAAGTTAGGTCAATAATTTAAATTCTATATTATATATAAATTATAATTTATAAATCATATAAAATTATATGTTTTAAATGCAAAATTTATATAAGCGAGGATTGAGAACCTTCGTGGGGCGGGGCATAATAAACCCATGATTCCAACTGTCTTATCTCCACAATAGCACAAAACTGGCGCCAATGGTCAACAATTAATGGCTTGAGGTACTGTTGGGATGGGATAGCAGAATGGTCGAAATCATATAGAAGATTTACTTGGGTGGGGGGGGGAGTGGAACCTAGCTATTAGTCAAGCACCAGTGTTTATTGTTAATATGCCGCTGTAATGGATATAACATTTCCATATAGATCGAGATAGTACCAACAGCACCACCATTAGCAAAGCTCGAGGGGCGACTTAAGTGGGAGAGTTCAGCCCATAGGCATCGACGGATTGAAATGAAGTCTTAAATTTGATACATAAGGAGAGTTAATAAGCCTACGTACAGAAAAACTTATAAAGTAGAGTGGATCCACTGAAATTTTGAGTTCCCAAAGGGGTTTAAAATTCTTGACTTTTCATTATTTTTCGGGTGCTAGCGATCGAACACATTGGAAGATTTATCATGCAATGTGGAGAGTTCTCAACAAATTAAATGAATTCCATAAGGTACACCTATTTTTGAATTCTTTGACAAGTCATGCTTTTTAGTAGTATATCAATTAATTTGCCATCCAATATTGCAGGAACATGGTGAGATACGGAAGAGAAATTCCATGGGCAATTTTTTAGGAATGGAATAATGGCCGGTTTATCTAGATACAGACTGAAGAGGGCAAATTCCAAAAGGTTCGGGTGTCGACATGTGTCAGGTAGGGGCACGATCGCCCGATCACCTTTGGTCCTACCCGACTTATTTTATGCCGTTCGACCTGTCTACATCACTTCTTAAAAGATGGGTGTTGAGTACTTAAATTCTTCATTTTCACTCATTTTTTGTGCATTTCCCGTGCTTTTGAGTCCTAGTTTGGTGCAAAGCAGGTATTTTTGATCCGTTTGTCGTTTGTGAGCCTGTGTAGGTAAAATGGTTCTAAGTCCACTTTGTTAGAGCGTTTGGTGATGTTGGGAATTGGCGCTTGGCGAAAGAAGCTCAAGAGCATGAATCTATGCTCATTTGAAGTGCATGAATGGAGTAATTCTCCCAAAGACTACCCTAAGTGAGCTTTCCCCTTTGTCTCGGCTCAATGAATTGAAGGCTCCAACATACTTGTTAGGGTTTATCAAAGTTGCGCGTGAAAGAATACGAACAAGGAACGCAGCGGAAGGTAGGTTTAAAAACTTTTTCCTTTGTATTCAACCATGAAATCACTTAATCGATGAATCGAATCAACTTTAAATTAAAACATTAAAGTAAAGCTTACATTGATTTGTTCCTTCGCGATATTCTCTTCCTTTGATGATCGTCCTCGCTCAATCCTAGAGCCCCAAAAGTATGGTGGCCTCCAATGAACGTCCACACGAACACAAGAGTCGCTAAACCTTCTTGAATTTTTCAACCCTTGAAAAAGACAAGCATGGAGAGGGAGAGAGAGAGAGGGGCGGCATTCATGAGAGAGAGAATGAGATGCATGCTTCCTTGAATGCTAGGGTTCACTCTCTTTAAATAAGCCCCTCCTCTTCTTAGGGTGTTTGGTTACTAGTGCTAGCATGACCATAAACCCCGTTTAGGTTATCCCCATTCTTGAATTAGATATCCTTTTAGTTATTAATTAATTAACCCTTAATTAATTAAAACCAAACATATATCAATTAGAATGTAACCCTCTCACAAGTTTAACAACCTCACTTATGTTCTTATGTGTGTGACCCATTGGGTTCATCCCAACCTAGTAGTGGCAGGGGACATCTCAATGTCGCCCAAAATAGAAACTTTCTATTTTTAGGTTCGATTGAAACAATTCCAATTTTGCCCTCAATGATAACCCTTATCATTAGGCCTTCACTAGTCATGAGTGACATCTAGCAATATGTCATGACGTACCCTAGGTGTGGGTGAATATATGAACATGTAAATGAACCCTTCGTGCTATAAATAATCCCTCACCAAACAATGTCTCGATTAAGTTAGTTGGGTATGG
This sequence comes from Hamamelis virginiana, assembly GCA_017140935.1. Lineage (NCBI taxonomy): Eukaryota > Viridiplantae > Streptophyta > Magnoliopsida > Saxifragales > Hamamelidaceae > Hamamelis > Hamamelis virginiana. The sequence goes on along the minus strand of JAESVK010000144.1, from coordinate 261,892 downwards.
ATTCATGTCAAACCCTAACTTAATCATGCGTTACTAATTCACCAGATTATAATCTCAATTAGGTATGCCCTTGAAACACTTTTCTTGGCAACCTTCTGCTTTGGCCAAAGACTCCATTGAGATAGTAACTGTGAACTAACTAAGACATTCGCCCTTTCTTATTAAGGGTGGTGATCCTCTATTGCACACTCACCTATCTTCATACATAACTCACTAGAGCCAATGAGCACCGATTACATCCTTATGAATAAGGATGTACGAGATACTATCAAACTTTAGCAATTCATATATAAGATAACATGTGGTGTCTCAAGTCTAAGGATTACAACTGTGACTATACACATGAGCAGCCTTTGACATACAAATAGAATTCCATAAGCTGTACTCAAATTGGTCACGTTCAGTGTACCTGTTCTCTAACAAGCACCCACAGGTTTACTATAGTGTCTCTACACAGATGGTTCGAGACTCACCATCCTCCCATGGAGCTAGTAAAACCTGAGCTAATCTTAACGGTTTATAATTGTCCAAATATATAAACCTATGATCAGGAACCAGTTTAGGATAGAAGTACTTGAGAGTTATAAGTCTCTCTATCTCAACACTTGAGATATAACTCTCTATCATACTATCCAAGGACTTTATCATGAACAGTAATTAAACACAAGTTTACATGATAAAAATAGCCATATCATAAATGAATAAATATCCATACAAGATATTATAATGAAATATAAAACCCTAAACTCAACAGAACAATTGGTTTTAGGGCACATATCTAACAGCGCGGATGTTCATACGAAGCGAGGCTCGAAGCATGAAGGCTTTTCCATCCAAAAATGCTCAAAATGGTGTAATTTTGGCCTACTGCAAAAGGAGGACTGGTCATGGCTTGAGTGGGACCAGTCCTAGGTTTTTAAAGGTGGTTTTTGATGGTCAGCAAAGGGGAGGACCGGTCCTGGCATTAGTGGGACCGGTCCTAGGTTGTTTTTCTGCTGCTGTTGACTTGGAAATTGCATAAATCCCTTGGGCTTTCTTGTCTTTTCACCCCCAATTCAAGGCAAACCTAATTGAGGGTATAAAAGCTACACTTTGCAGCTGGAATCACTCTCTTCTCTTATTCTTAGTTAGTCTCTTAGGTTAGTTAAGGTTTTTCTCTTAGTTTTAGGAGTAGATTAGTATTACCTCAAGTTTCTTTAAGTTTTATGTAATGTAATGTAGTTTTGAGCTTTGTAAACTTTATATTTCCATCTTCAATCAATAGAATAGCATTTATTTCAATGTTTCTTGCATTTTTTTTTTCATCTTTGTGCATTTGTCGTCTTTTATGGCTAGCTAAACACCAAGGAGGTGAGTGCTATGGTGGATTTCCTTTCCAAACCCTAGGTAAATGGTATTTTCTCATTTCTTGACCCTTTAATGTTTGTGGAATAATGTTTAATCTTCTTTTATCTTGTGAACCCTTGTGGTGTCATATTCATGACCATTGTATGACCAGTAAGTTGTGATATTTTGGTTATTGAACACATATGCACGCCACATGTTTGCTAAAATGTCAAAGAGAGTGTTAGGTTTTATTCCATTATTTTGGGTTACTCAATTGAGCTTTTATTGCTAAATCTTCCATGAAAGACCATTCTTCAATGGATCAGAGATGAGAATTCATTTCCAAATACTTTTAAAGTTAAATCCCCCTTCGAAGACCATTCTTCAATAAATCTTAGATGAGAATCGTTATGAGAAATACATGTACCAAAGGTTTTGAAGGAATGAACCCATAGAATTCATCTTACTTAACTTAATTAGTTTCTTTTTCAAGTTATCATCATTTAGCATAAGCAAATCACTCAACAATCAAAACCCCCATGATTTTACACTTTCTTTTACATTCTTTGGTTTACAACACATAAGGATCATTTGTACCTGTTCCACTCCTAGTGGATATGACCTAGGGACTCCCTAGAATTATTGCTTAAAGACCGGTGGACTCCTACCCTTGGGAATCTATTACGCACCTCATTTTCAGTTCAAGCAATGAATCCTTACCTGCTGTACGAATGAAATAATTAAGAAATGACTCTAACAAATGGATCTTCAGACAGTGAGGAGTAACATGATTGCTAGGTATGGAGGATCATTTATTGGCTACCCAATCAACACACGTTGAACCATTAATGAGATTACCACACTCAGTGTGGCCAACTCCTTGGCCACACTATAAAAGCACTCTTCCCTTCTCTTAACAAGTATGTCACTATTCCTCCATTACTACGGTGTCTTTCTCTTTATTAACTCAATGAACTGATTTATTCGTCGGAGCCTTGTAGGGAAATACCACACCGGTGTTTATTCGTTGGTCAGTCCTGCCGGATCTCTGACCCGTAAGAATACTCACTAGTTACCTTTTTTCGACATCATCAGTTTGGCGCCCACCATGGGGCCTGAAAAATCATTCTTTTAGTGCTCTTTTCTCTAGACCTAACCATCTCATTTGAAACAATAGTGTTTACTCGTTCTGGAATCCATAATGAAAACGACTTCATCATCACTACCATAGAAATTAATCCTACTCTTTTACCCCAAATTAGCCAAATTCCCCTGGGTGAGGGACCATCTGTACCCCCGGCGGATTCTTCCCCTCCAAGTGGGCAACCTCTTCATCTTCCCATTTCTTAGGTGGACCTTCGCCATGAAATGAGATAGGGTTGTCGTCTAATGATCCTTTCCAGCTTTAATTTCTCAATATGCAGAAGCAAATGGAGAAGATGACCTTGATCATCCAAATGCTAACTCATCAACAAAAGCTTTTCCTGTCTAACGGAGCTCATAATCATTCCCCCCACACCCACCACTAGTCCATGTCTTGCCCACAGAGACCTGTGTTTAAGAAATCAACTGCCCTCACCAGCAACGACAGATGGTGGTTGATAGCCGACGTTCGACACTTCTCATAGAGGAAAATAGGAGGAAGGAAGGGGGAGATAGCAGTTCGGAGGTTTGTTCCAAGAGGAGACCGACCAATCTGGACCGACGACAACAAGTTGGTGGTCATGTCCCGGAAAAGTTCCACGAGACTTAAGGATCAGCGCTAAGGCGCAACCGACCCGAACCTACTTGGTTCACGCCTTATCCGAGGAGGAATGATCAAGTTCGTGACAACCGAGCGGACTATGAGAATTTGAATAACACTTCGCCATTCATTGCTCGTATTCTTCGAGAATCTCTCCCCTTTTCAAATTGCCATCGATTGGTCCCTATGAAGGTACAACCGATGCCAGGGAACATGTTTTGACCTTTAAAAATCACATGTACTTGAAGGGGGTTTTCGAACCCTATAATGTGCCGAGGCTTTCCAATGACTCTTAAAGGGCTAGCTCGAACCTGGTTCCAAAGATTAGCTCCCTCCTCCATTGGAACATTCCAAAGTCTAAGCACGACACTCATAGCCCACTTTGTCAGCAGCCACCGACCAAAGAGGCCAGCAACCCATCTTTTGAACCTTGATCACGAAAAGGATGAGAGCCTTAAATCATACGTTTAGCGTTTAAGCTCAGTGCTTTTGGAAATTGACGTTCTTAATGAAGGAGTCGCTATCGCCGCAATGATGAAGGGCTTAAAAACCAAAAGCTTCAGGGTATCATTTGCTAAGAAAGAACCTAAAACCCTTACGAAACTTCTGGAGAGAGTAAGAAAGTACATTGGTGTGGATGAGGTATTCGACACCGATAAGAAAAATCGGGAATCTAACCAGAAAAGAAAAGATTGAGAATTAGATGACAAATGACCATTGGACAAGAAACCGAAAAATGACACCAACGACAGTGGCTGCTGATCACCGACCAGGCGATTCACAACTTTTACCCCCTCCAACTACCAATCAACAACATCTTGAATGAAGTGCAAGGCTAGCCTTTTGTGAAGTGGCCTCAACGAATGAAGTCGTACCCAAAGAATTATCACTCCATTCAAGTCACAAAAGGCTGGCTTGTACTTTATTCAAGATGTTGTTGATCGGTAGTTGGGGGGTAAAAGTTGTGAATCGCCTAGTCGGTGATCGACGGTCAATGTCGTTGGTGTCATTTTTCGGTTTCTTGTCCGATAGTCGTTTGTCATCCGATTCTCTATCTTTTCTTTTTTGGTTGGATTCCCGATTTTTCTTATCGTTGTCGAATACCACATCCACACTAATATACTTTCTTGCTCTCTCCAGAAGTTCCATAAAATTTTTTGGTTCTTACTTGACGAACGATACCATGAGGCTTTTGGTTTTTAATCCCTTCATCGTTACAGCGATGGCAACTCCTTTATTGAGAACATCAATCTCCAAAAACGCTAAGCTAAACCGCTGAACGTATGATCAAGGTTCAAAAGATGGGTTGCTAGCCTCTTTGGTTAGTGGCTGCTGACAAAGTAGGCTATGAGTGTCGTGCTCAGACTTTGGAATGTTCCAATAAAGGAGGGATCATTGGAAAAGCTCGGCACATTATAGGGTCGGAAGCCCCCTTCAAGTACATGTGATCTTTAAAGGTCAAAACATGTTCCTTGACATCGGTTCTACCATCATAAGGATCAATCGATGGTAGTTTGAACTTATCGGGAGAGAGATTCTAGAAGAATACGAGCAATGAATAGCGAAGTGTTATCCAAATTCTCATAGTCCTTTCGGTTGTCACGAACTTGATCATTCCTCCTCGAATAAGGTGTGAACCGAGTAGGTTCGGGTCGATTGCACCTTCACTCTGATCCCTGAGTCCCGTGGGATCTTTCCAGGACATGACTACCGACCTATTGTCATCGATCCAGATTGGTCAGTCTCCTCCTGAAACCAACCTCCGAACTGCTATCTTCCATTTCCTGCAGCCTATTTCCCTCGATGGGAAGTGCCAAACGTAGGCTATCAACCACCACCCATCATTGCTAGTGAGGGTGGTCGATTTCTTAAACACCGGTCTTGGGGGGCAAAACAAGAATTGGTCGTGGTTTTTGGGGGGAATGATTATAAGCTCCGTTAGACGGGAAGATCTCTTATTAACGAGTTAGCGTTTGGATTATCAAGGTTATGTTCTCCATTTGCTTCTGCATGTTGAGGAATTGAAGTTGGAAAGGGTCATTAGACGATGATTCTATCTCATTTCGTGGTGAAGGGTCCACTTGAAAAGTTGGAGGAGGAAGAGGTTGCCCATTTGGAGGGGAAGAACCCGCCGAAGGTATGGATGGTCCCTCACCAGGGGGAATATCGCTAGTTTAGGGTAGAATAATATGATTAATTTATATGGTAGTGATGATGAAGTCGTTTTCATTGTGGATTCTAGAACGAGTGACCACCATTGTTTCAAATACGAGGGTTGGGTCTAGAGAAAAGAGCACCGAAAGAATGATTTTTCGGGTCCCACGGTGGGCGCCAAACTGATGATGTCGAAAAGAGGTAACAGGTGAGTATTCTTACGGGTCGGAGATCCAGCAGGACTGAGCTCCGACGAATGAACACCGGTGTGGTGTTTCCCTACAAGGCTCAAATGAACAAGTCAATTCACTGAGTTAATAAAGAGAAAGACACCGTAGTAATGGAGGAATAATGACATACCTGTTAGAAGAAAGGAAGAGTGCTTTTATAGCTTGGCCATACTGAGTGTGCTAATCTCATTAATGGTTCAACATGTGTTGATTGGGCAACCAATAAATAATCCTTCATACTTAGCAATCATGTCACGCCTTTGAAGATCCATTTGTCAAAGTTGTTTCTTAATCATTCCATACCTATAGCAGGTAAGGACCCATCTTTTAAGAAGTGATGTAGATAGGTCGAATGGCATATAACAAGTTGGGTGGGAACAAAGTGAAAAGATTTGATCGAAAGGACTTGCAGCGGAAAACGGACAATAAAATTTTTATAAAACTTGAATCCATCATCAAAAAACGCCGTGAATGCATTTTGTTAAAACCACGAGCTGGAAAACACTAGGGCGCGGGGAAAAGAAAAGAAAATGAGGGAAAGGGAAATTTTGTGCAGACTTTTTACGGCCTTTATTAAACGCCGTTAATACTAGGACTTTTTACGGCGTTTAATAAACGCCGAGAATACAATGACTTTTTTACGGCGTTTAATAAACGCCGTAAATACTAATGCTTTTACGACTTCTATTAAAAAACACGGGAAGCATGACTTTTTAACCACTTTTTACGGCGTTATATATAAACGCTGTAAAAAAAACGCCGTAAATACACCTTTTTGTTGTAGTGAAACCAATCCAAAATACAAGCACAAGCATAGGATCATGAATAATACAACAAGAACATATTTAAACAACTTTAAACATACTTACTTGATTTGCCTTTGATGAAACTTCGAACTCGAATCCAAGTTTCAAAGTGTATGAAGCCCCAAGGTATCCACACGAACCCAAGACTCTTCAAAGTCCCAGCACTTGATAAACCATTGATGCATAGCAAGCTTGAGAGGGAGAGAGAATCACGACCTTATGGTTTGGGGAACCTCTACCACATAGGTGGGAGGGTGATGCCTCTCTTCTATTTAGGGTTTGAGTGGGATTTTTTTAGCATACATCCTCACCCTTGTATATATAGGCAAATACTAGGGTTACTAAAATTACAACTTAGTCCTCTTTAATTAACAATTAATAAAAGAGACCACATAAGTTACACAAATTAGAAACTATCCCATCTCTTAAATTAAAGAGCTCTCTTGTGTGTGACCCTTTGGGTTCACTCCAACCTAGTAGTGGACAGAGACATCTTAATGTCTCCAAAAATAGAAACTTTCTATTTATGGTTCAATTGGAACAATTTCAATTTTGCCCTCAATGACAACACTTTATCATTAGACCTTCACTAGTCATAAGTGACATCTAGCTGGCCGCGCTACGGCAAGGGAGGTTAATTCCTCGCTATGCGTCCAAATTTAATATTTATAAGACCACACTCAACAGATAGTTAACCTCAATTCGTAAAGTCAGGGTGAGTGCGAGTCGTCCACAGAGAACGGTGGTTAATTCAAATAGGCAGCTTAAAAGAATTCTAATCTAGAGAAAATTGATTTCAAAGTTTGATTTGATTGATTGGTTGATTCCTTTAACAGTTAACAAACACAAATGCATTAATTGAAATTAAGTAAAATTAAAATATGGAGAATGGCAATGGGGTTAGATTGAATTAGGGTGAGCATGTACCGTTTGTAATAGAAAATGCTATTTACTGTGGGATAATGGAAAACCTAATCTACAAGATTAGATTAACCTAAAAAAGTATGAGTGATAAAATATTCGATGATCAATCAAAAGCCATAGATTATCAATATTTCAATCAATAATGCATAATCTATGCTAGCAATTACAATCGTTGATTATTCAATCATCCATTAACAGTTATACCATTTGCATTCAATTGTAAAAGCAATCACAGAAAACTAATACAATAACATATAAATCCAATATTTAAACACAAATGTCTGCGAATACAAATCTACCCCAACATTTAATAGCATTAATTACAAAACGATAACAAGAACCTCACCCAAATCCTTCTCCAAGCCCCATCGCCAAGAGACCTAGCCGGCCATGCAATAGATCGACAGTCCTTAAACGCTCCTCCACCACATAGTTTGGTTGTAGGGCTAAAAGATGAGATTTAGAAGTGTTTGGTTCCCAAGAAAGTTGCCTAGAAAATTGGAAAAACCCTTGACTACCTAAAAATGAAAGTTGCCCAAAAAAGGGGGGCTCCTTTTTCTCTCTCTATAGCTTACTATTTATAGCCTACATAAACCCTAGGGGGTCAAAACACTCTTATGCCCCTCAAACTCCAGCTATTTACAAAGAAAAGTTTCAGATTTGTTGAATTTAGGAGTTCTCTATCGATAGCGGACAAACATCTATCGATAGAGAACTCGAACAATGGAAATCGCCCTTGGACAGAACCTGACACCTATCTATAGCGGATGGTGCCTATAGATAGACAATTTTTTTTTTCGGGAACTAAAGGTCAGAGGCCATCACCTTTCGATAGCGAAGGCCACCTATCGATAGGACTTGCATGAATTTCAAAAATACTTGATAGAGGCCATCATCTATCGATACCTATATACATCTATCGATAGATGAACTTGTCTTCTTCAATTCAGCTCGAAACAATGCCTGATGCTTCATCAGCGACATTCAAGTCTCTATCCTCAGGCTTCATCGAAAAGCATACGAACAGGACTTTTTTGGGCCAAAAACCTGCAATAGGACAAAAACACACATTAACTCTAAAATAAACTAACAAAGCATGAATATTAAACTAAAATGCCAAAATAAGGTAGCAAAATGTATAGAAAAGAGACAAGATCGCAGAACAATCACTAGCAACATATCATAACGTACCCTAGGTAAGGGTGAATAGTAGAACTAAATGAACCCTTCATGTTACTTAATCCTTCATCCCCTAATGTCACTGTTAAGATAATCAGGTATGGTTATAAGTCAAATCCTTTCCTTAGTCCATCCTTACCGGAGTTGTCCAGGCTTGTCGGCGTTGTCCAGACTCGTCGTAGCTCCTCTCCTCCTCCACATGTAAAACCCTAGAGACCCAAGCAACCAAGCCCTTCGACAGACGACAGGCAGTTGCTCCTCCTCACACAGCCGAGTAGCCGACAGTCCGATACTCATTTCCTCGACTCTATCGGCGGCGGTAAGCTCCTATCCTATTTATCTTACTCAATCTATATATATTTCTCTTTCTTTTTGTCTCTGACTCTCTATTTCTATTTCTCTCTCTCTTTCCCTCAGTTAGTAGTCGCCGTTCTACTTCTGCACTTCTGCACCATGAGCTCCGACGATGTTGAGGTGATTTTTTTTTTCCTTTTATATATATATATATATAAGAGATAATTAGGGCACATAATTAAAACACCATTACCATGCTCTTCGTGCACTGTCAAGACAGAGTAAAAACAAATAGCCACTTTTTCTTTTTTTCTTTTTTGGTTTTTGTATTGCAAATTTTTGGATTGTTATGTCTCGAATTGGATTGTTATGCTTGTTGCTATAGAATTAAAATACAAAACATGCAGCATTCCTTACCAATAACATGTACCAGTTAGTGACATTTTAATATAATAGGTCAGTGAACATACCACACATGATAAATTGCTCATATTTTTATATAGTTTTACTTGAATTATCAATGACTTTGCATAGTTTTACTATAATGTTGTGATGTGTTTTTTTATAGTTTTACTTGAATTATGAGTGACTTTGCATAGTTTTTTATTAAGGATTGTTGGAAACATAACCTAGAAAAATATTACTATTGAGGATTATTTTTTATAGTTCAAGATCTTTACTTATGACTTTTAGTAGGTACAAGTTAGGAAACATAACCTAGAAAAACATGGTTAATATTTTTACTAAGTAAGAATCCCTAAAAGTATTACTATTTTATTTTTTTAGATTAAGAGCTCGTTCAAACCGTGTGGTAGGGGTGTGCGCGGGTCGGTTAGGGGCGGGTGGAGGATAAAACCGCCAACCAACCCGCCCTTGGCGGGTGGCTAATTCTCACAACCGCCAACCGACCCGCACACTTAATAACAAGCGGGTTGGTTGAAAAAATTGGCGGATTTCAACCGGCGGGTGGGCGGATTGGGCGGGTCAATAAATAATAAATTTTTTTATAGATACCTAAAATCTCTAAACTCATTACAAGCAAAGATACCTCAAATTCGTATCTAACAATACAATTTTATATTCTTTAATGATTAAACTATAATTCTCATAGGACTCCTCCATAAACTATTTAAGACATAAATATGAAAATTATAAAAATGATGTAAAGCACATAAATTGAAAGTATATACATATTAATATAAATAAGAAACAAGAATTAGGGGGGCACATTCATATAAAATATGGTGAGTATATTTGACAAGAGAATGAAATTGGGTGAGTATATTGGACAATGGAATGAAATTCTGCTCAAAATTTACAGGAACTCCCTAAGCAAAATGGATGAATAATGCTTATTAATTGGAAAAGATAATAAAAAAAGTAGATTCCACTCGCATTTGAATATTGAATATGATGAAGAACAAGTACATCACCACTTTATAACATAATATTTAAATGCCTTGGAGGATCTATCCAACATTTTAGGTTGCAATTTGATGCCAAAGAAATAGCTTTAAATTTATAGCATGTATTTTGCTTTTGGCGTTTATGATTTCTACTTTCTAACTTTTCTAACATGTATTTTTTAAAAAAAAAATTTATAACAAGTATCTTAAATCATTTTATGTAAATTTATTATTTATATATATAAATATATTTATATATAAATGTTGGCGGGTGGCGGGTCTTAAGCGGCTTTGGGTATTGACACCCACCAACCAACCCGACTCATAGAATTTCTATCTCATCTACCCAACCCCACCCGCCATAAGATATGTAACCGCGGGTTACGGGTTGGGCGGGTTTTTGCACACCCCTACGGCGTGTGGTTTGGGTTGGCTTGGGTTGGCCTTTTCAATGGGTTGGTTTTGGTTGGCATTTTAGTGGGCCGTTAGAATTCAGTTGGCTCATTTTATGCTTCCAAACCGGTCAACCCGGGCTGTTTACACCCCTACTCAAAGATCCCGTTCTGTCGATCAATCCGTTGATGAGCCTTCCACATCGGGATCTTCATCCGACACTGTTGAAGTTGATCCAATTAGAACCCTTCCTCCTCAGTTTTTATCCAATCCACCATTTCTTTTTGTCCATATCAATTTGCTTAGAGAAGACGAAGAGTCCAGGATCCTGCCAAAGTACCATATACTCGATTCAGTCAGGATCCGTATACCTGGTCCTAATATTCGGGTTACGGATAATCTGCCCGGAGAGGTCTGTTTCTATGAGGAGTCATTCATCGCTGACCTCAGGTTTCCCCTTCAAGAATTCATTAGGGTGACTTTGGATACTTTAGGAATCTGTCATGTCATGTTGACACCGAATTCATTGAGGGTCCTTATCGGATTCATGATTTTATGGCGGTTGAAACAGTGGCCATTAAGCTTCTTGGACAAAATGTCCAGAGAACCCAACAAGTCAACTCCAACAAGCAAAATTCAATATAGGTTGTTGAAACAATTATATATGTACGTGAAGAAATTAAGATAGAAACTAATAAGATTATCATGGATATGAAAAGACGTGGAAGAAAAAAAACAAAAAAGGATATACTGTGCGTAACCCCATTCAGGATTTAGTCTAGAAGAAACTTAAATAGCCTAATAAGTGCGCCAAACTGCCAACTAACTTCTGTCAGGCAGCATCAAAGGAAGAGGTGCAACCAGGTCCCACCAAGGGGCTTATACAATGCCAACAGGACACGAATCATGAATCCATGTCCTTTGCAGTTGCAATAAATATTTATTTCAGAATCATATTGACATGTTTATCCAACCCCAAGTAGTTGGGAATAAGGCTTCATTGAGTTGAAATTTAAGCAGATTGGTAAGTCCCAACGTTTCTAAGTCCCACAAAACATGAACCCTAACAGATATACCCATAGAATATAGCAAAACGATGATGCAAGTTTGATAGAGGAATGAGCTAGTATTGTTCTGTAATGCATAACTAGCCCCACAGTAAAGATTTCAGTTTAGGACTAAGTGTAATATTATTATAGGCACTGAACTGACAAGTAATTAAGAGAAAAATCTGTTTTTAATTCAATTTCTAGACGAGGTATTAGAGCCTTTACTTTTGATTTATGAGATAGCTGAATGCAATTCGTTCATTTGATCGGAATGGGACGCGACTGTTCCTTCACACCCTACTTGTACACCATCAAAGCTTACAATCACGTCCCCCTGGAAAAGAATAAAATCTAATATTATTATTTAACTTCTTAAAATATATAAAAACCTAGAAGCCCAACCAAATTCTACATGAGACATGTGTTCAAAGAGGAATGAAATATGAAATATGAAATATGAGGGTGAATTAGTATTTATCTACGGGTAGAGAGTGGCTAAAAATTGCCTCCAAACTACACAAGAAAATTGAAGAAAAGTGTTTTCTCAGCTAAAAATTGCAGTCCATGAATGAAAATCAAATTGAAAATTACAATTAATAGCTTATGGATCGAGGTACTGTAGAGTTTGGTAATTAAAGGGATCTTTCCTAGATTATATATTCATTTTTTGGGTGGATAATTGGATATATTGTTCTTTTATATATATATATATATATATATATATATATATATATATAGATATATATATTAAAAAACAATTTAAAAAAAAAAAAAAAAATAGATGATATGTTTTACCATAAATAAATAATAAGACCCCATTCTCTCTTTTTCGTGAACGCAAGCCTGCATTATTAACTCTTTTTTTTTAATTAATATATATACATAATTAATCAACTAACAGGAATTGCCGTATCCCTAGCCGTAAAATATCTAATCATATATACGTAAAATATCTAATCATATATATATATATATATATATATATTATTAAATCTCTTGAGTAAATGTCTATATTTTGGATACTAATTTTCTCAAATCACTAACCCGCCTTAAGGTTTTAGTTTAGGCGGTTAAGGACCACGCTTCATGAAGTGGATGTCGTATATATGATCGAACCTTAACATATTTACTATCCTAATAGACAAGGTCTGCACGTGATTTTGTCTAATCCTAGATATTAGTTTGTCTCGAACCTCAACGACCAGACCGGCCAATTGAACCGTAGATTTAATGGATTTTGCCACGGTTCAAAAGAATCGGCCCGATTTTTCAAATCATTAAAATGACTTAAAAAATCCCAAGCCTAAGAGGCTAAAAGAGTATATTTAACTAAAAACACTCTCAAATGAATATCCTTTATTGTAATATGTGATTATGTGATTTTTTATGGTATATTGGTATGTGATTATGTCATAGTACTTCGTGCTTCATAGTTCATAGTATTGAAATTTAAAATTTGATGAAATTTTGAATTATAAATATTAGATATATGCAATTAGTATTATGTATTGTTGTGATATACTAATATTGTGTGATTATAATTTATAAAGAATAGAAATATGAATTTTATAGATTTTTTTTTGTATATTTTTTTAATAAGTAATTAATATATATATTTATTACATTATTATGATGTCATGGTTCAACCGCGGTTGACCTGACGGTTAAACCGGTGACCCGTAACCCGATCACTTACAGTTCGATGAATGTTCTAAGTTTTAAAATATTTCTTTTGAATATTTATAAAGTATCAGAAATGATCAAGTAAAGACTAGTCTTTAAATTTAATTTAAGGACCACTTACCATTAGGATATGTATTTTGAAAAACCGACCGTTGAAATATATATATATATATATGCCTTACATGTATAAGAGAAGTCTCTAATTTAATGTCAATTTTTTAAAAAGCTATATGGAAGTCTATTGGCATTTCAATATTTTTGTTATTTCTAATATTAGATAAGATATTTTGATTTTTGATTGATTTTTAATTTTTAGTATAATCTTACTGTAAGATTTATTACACCAGGATGATCACTACCTAGTGATTTAGGTTGAGGTCGATCACCAGCAAATCCAAATCTCTCAAGGATAGCATAACCCAAAAGCTCATTCCAACTGTCCTAAAATAAATAAATAAATAAATAATTCATATATACCCTTAAGGTGGTAAAAAGTCAACACCGTACATTTAAATATATCATTAATATATAAGGTGGCTATCGTTTAGGATCAACTCGATTCAAAATTTAACAAAGCCAAAATTATTATTATTTAAAAAAAAAAAAAAAAAGGCTAAAATCGTATATAGGGTCAGCACTGCTCTAATTTGATGATCATGACAATTATTATGGCTACCATGCACTTGTAATGGATCGATTTCATTTTAATTGTTTCTAACAGCATTTGATCATATAACCTGTCCACTGGAAGTCTGGAATGGAAAATGGAGAAGATTATAAGATTTATATATATATATATATCCAATTGTGGACATATATATACCCAATTGTGGTAATAATCACTCAAGTGATCTAACTAACTATTTAGTTAAAACATATTGTATTAAAAAAAAAAAAAATGGTAACATTTTGAATAAAAAAAATTAAAAAAAAAAACAATTTTCACAATAACATATTTCATAAAACAATCATTGAATCACTATGATTTTTGATAAGTATGTCATTCATAAGAAATTTATCTAATCCAATAATAAGTTTTTAAAAAATTAGCCCTACGCAGGTCGAGTGGAGATCTTCTATCCCACTTTTTATGTACCACTTCCTGTCTCCGCTCACAAAAGTCTACCTTAAAAATTTAAATATAAAAAATGTGGAATTTTCATGGCGAACTTTTGTCAGAGGGAACAGAAAGTGGTACATGAAAAGTGGGACAGAAAATATCCATTCACACATATCACCTTATGTAAATTTGTATGAGGCCGGGGTACTGCACCTTATAATAGTCTTCTTTTGTGAGTGTGTGTATATATATATATATATATATATTGTATGGTGAGAATCATCCAAGAGGGACAAATCACCACTTTTTGCCTTTCTTGTTTCACCAAAACAAGGAGGTAGCGCAAAGGAAAATTAAAAAATAATGCAATTTTTCTCCGTGAAACTGTATTCTTCATCCTCTTCTCCGTCAAACATACTGTTTTCCATCTCTGTTTTTATTCTTTTGTACACCACAAAAGCAGTCATAAAACTACCAGACAATGAAACATTTCCGGCAGTTATCCTGTTTGGAGATTCGATAGTGGATCCCGGCAACAATAACAATCTCATAACGATAGCTAAGTGCAACTTTCTTCCTTATGGCAAGGATTTTATGGGAGGAATACCAACTGGAAGATTTTGCAACGGAAAGATCCCCTCTGACATGATAGGTACTCATAATCTCTCTCTCTTTCTCTCTCTACAAAAGAAATACTCTTGCCTGCATGATCATATAATATTGTTGATATGGTCTTGTGATAATATAATAACTTTATAAAAGGCATCTATATATATTTTAGGAAAAAATACATTTTGCACCCTGTACTTTAAAAGTGAACCATTGATACTTTCAAAATTTTTGACGGAACAATGGTCACATCACTATTTTTTGCATGTAAAATGACAAAAATGCCCTTATCTTTTTTAATAGACTACATATCCTATGTGAAACACTTTCATCGTTTCACCCTACCCATGAAGGTAAGTACCTTTCTTTCTCTCCGAACTCTCCCAACACCGGCAACCTAGGATAAGCTTCTTGAATGGCCTGTAATTTCTTCTTTGCTTCTTCCACGAACTTTGAATTTCCCGACGCTGAACAACGATCTGGGTGCCATCTCTACCCAACAAAAATTTTTACTATAAATTACTCAATTTCTGGAAAAATCATCACATCCCAGAAATTCAAATCATCCAAAATTTTCCCACTAAAGAAAAGAAAAGGTATATCCTTTTCAATATTTTCGTTTAACATTCCAAAAAAATGGAATAGTTTGAACACTATTCCCGGAAAAACTCCAAAAAAATTTATTTCACTCAATTTCCAGGAAAATAAGCATATTTTCAATGGAAAATCAGAAACCCAGAAACCTATTTGATTGTTCAGTCCAGAAAAAAGTTCAATTTCTTGATTATTATATATATATATATTTTTTTTGGGGGAAGAGGCAATTGATTAAATTATGAAAACAGTCATTAGAAATATGGTTTACAGAGAGGTTTATAAGAAACTCTGACTAGTGCAAGTTTCTTATAAGCATTCCTGAGCTCCGATGCGGCATTCCTTTTTCAGCCCCAATACATCATAGAAATCCCTACTTTTCTCTTCTCCGGAGCCATTGTTGCACCACAACACCCACAACAACAGAAACAGAAACAATATTTTAGCAACACACACCCGATCAAAAAACAAACACACGTCTTTGTTCAATTATTGTCGACAAATTGGACTACCCAAATCCTAGAAATATACTTTGATAATAAGAATTAAAAACAAAAGTGTTTTTAAAACTTAAGAGACTACATCCTTATGTATTACAACACGGAACCACAGCCTGATTCCGTAGTGAAGCAGGGCAAGAGGAGAGAGAAAGAGCACACCTCCAGAAATCGGCCATTTTAAGTACTAATTTAATGTTCGTTCATGACTGTTAGATAAGGTGAGGGGTAATGATGGACGGTTGAGATTAAAGGGTGAGGTTAGATATTTTCTTTTCATGGTGCCTCCTGAAAGTTCAAGTGTACTCTTAAGTATTTGTTTTTTGACTGGAGTGGTCTTTCTTTGTGTTATCTTGACCGGACTCCCCTTCATTTTATTCTTTTAAATAATGGGTATAATAGTAAATTTCTCTCGTCATTTAACACCGTAAGTCCCTTTGCTAAATTTTGAAAGTACAAGAGGTCAATTGTTCACTTTTAAAATATAGGGGTGTCAAGTATTTTTGACCTTTAGTACAAGGGTGCAAAATATATTTTTCCTTTATTTTATTCCAAACACCAAAATATATAATTTCTATACCAATTCCAATTCTCGTTTTCAGCTGCAGAATTGGGAATTAAAGAGCTTGTGCCAGCTTATTTGGACCCAACACTGCAACCTAATGATCTCCTTACAGGCGTAAGTTTTGCTTCAGGTGGCTCGGGATATGATCCTCTTACACCTGCTACTTCGGTATATACATCTACCCCACTATTTTAGAATAAATATATATGTATATATATTCTAGTCAAGATATTTTTATATATGTTACCTAAGCATGAAGCTAATAAATAATTATAGGATACATATATATTTTAAAAAATTGATCGTTGAATTAAATATTCTGCTTATGGATGTCATGCATGTCAAAAATTACGGTGATCCACTGTAAACATCTCAAAATATGGATCGGAAAAACTATAACTGACGAAAACTATCACAAGTGACATTTTTGAGAAACCAACTGCATGTTGGATTACTGTGATTTCTGTCATACATGACATACATAAGTATAGCATCTAATCCAACGATTCGTTTTTCAAAATATGTATCCCACAATTATCTATTAGTTTCATGCTTACATAAACTTATACTAGCATATGATGGCTATATATATATATATAAAGGTGATTTTATATTTTTCTCATGTTTTTTTTGTGGTGTTTGAATGCATGAAAATCAGTTAGTTCTATCATTAACGGATCAATTAGAATTGTTCAAAGAATACATAGAGAAGCTGAAAGCAATTGTTGGAGATGACAAGACCAACTTCATATTGACCAAGAGCCTAGTTCTAGTGGTATCAGGCAGCGATGACATTGCCAATACCTATTTTGCTTCTGGTGCTAGAAGATTGCAATATGATATTCCTTCCTACACTGATCTTATGGTCAGCTTGGCTTCCTCTTTTACGAAGGTAATTTTTCTTTTTAAAAATAGTAAAAATTCCCCACACAGGATTCTCATCACGTTTATATATATATATATATATATATATATATATATAACCAATAAAATTCATGCATAAAATATATTATAGAAACTTATTTTACAGGAATTATATGAATTAGGAACACGAAGGATTGGAGTTTTCAGTGCACCACCACTAGGATGCCTGCCGTCACAGAGAACTCTAGCAGGAGGGTTACAAAGAGAGTGTGCAGAGAATTACAATCAAGCAGCTCAGTTATATAACACCAAGGTGTCATCGGAGCTGGATTTCCTTAACAGCAACCTTCCCCACGCCAGGATTGTCTATATTGACATCTACAACCCTCTACTGGATATAATACAAACCCCAGAAAAATACGGTAAATTATCATTTTCTTTTCTCTTTTTTGCATGAACACTTTTCACTGTAAATCACCGTGATCTAGCCTAATTCTATCCCAATACACTACTATCCCTCAGCATCTGAACTAGCTCCAGACATCAACTTATTGTTTTATATATATATATATATATATATATATATATATATATATATATATAT
>JAESVK010000144.1:210509-234430 GCA_017140935.1 Hamamelis virginiana | reverse complement strand
ATCACATCGTTCATCCACTGATTCGATGGCCCGATCGCCCGATTAATTAGTGAACAAGTGAGATCACATGGTTCATCCACTGATTCGATGGCCCGATTGCTCGATTAATTAGTGAACAAGTGAGATCACATGGTTAGTCACATCGTATCAGATTACTGACACATGTCCCCGTATGTATTTTTTAAAAAAATTCATAAAACTACTTAATTTTTTCCCCCTATTTTAAAAATTATACATTTTCATTATAAGGTCACATATTCTTACACGTGTCCAATAATTTGAAATTTAATACAATAAAATTTTACAAAATAATATATTTTTGCCACGTGTCAAACACATTAAATTTTTTAATCAAAAATTATAATATTAATGACACATGTGATTACACAATTTAACATTATTTGTGAAATATTGTATTCTTTCTTTATATTAGTGAACAAATAAACAACATATTTGATATTTCTCTCAACTGCTCTACATTAAAATGTTTAAGTTGCCCTTCATTTGATTCTTACATTAGCTTTAATATAATTTCTTAAAAAAATTCTTTTTACAATATTAATCACCTACTTGCACAATTAAACTACAGTATTATTGTTTGTATGACTAATCGTCGGAAATATAGGGTCGCCGGAGATAGAGTCGGAGGTCGCCGGAGATGGATGGTCGCCGGAGTTGCAGTCTTGTGGAAAGTCGCCGGAGATGGAGGGTAGGAGGAGATGGAGTCTTGTGGGTTACTCAAAGGTTAGTACATGTACTTGGTATTATTTTATTTAAATATATGCATACCATTGTGGGAAAGGTGATTTGATGGCTGCACACCATTAAATGTTGTACTAGTTGATGTGAGAGAATGGTAATGATGAGAGCCTATTCTTTCTTTTGAGTTATAATGTTTGCCAACCATTGGATCACTCTCCAATAAAATGAACGGTGATGAGAAGGTAAGGAACGAAATTTCGTTGCCTGCCTTCCGAAACTGATCAGCTCTGTGAATTTATATGTCTTTAAACAAATAAGTAAATTTACCTATTTATAAAAACTAGAAATAAATAGACGTATTTGGAAGTAAGTAAATTTACCTATATTTATTAATTAGAAATAAGTAAACTTATTTGGAAATAAGTAAATTTACCTATTCTTTAAACAAATAAGTAAAATTACCTATATATATAAACTAAAAATAAATAAACATATTTGGAAATAAGTAAATTTACCTATATATATTAACTCGAAATAAGTAAACTTATTTGGAAATAATTAAATTTACCTATTTATATGTTTTTAAATAAATAAGTAAATTTACCTATAACTATAATCTAGAAAGAATAGTAATTTTACTTATTTGGCATGTTGCAATGTGCTTCTTTCACTGGGGCATTTCATCGAACATCTTAGGTGTTATTTCGGGGATATGAAGGATTAGTATCTGTAAGGTAAGCACGTAGAACAAGTCAGTGGCTTTTATGCATTTGGGTCCAAAAAAACAATAGTCTACTACTGCTCCACTGCTCGTGATTAAGTTGGAAACTAGGATTTGTTGGGGTTGCAAGGCAGCGAAGTAAATGGAATCGTCCATTTTGACACGTTTATTTTAGGGTATTTATCGTCTGCTGCATTTTTTTCCCATCTCGAGGATTTCTCACTAACTCTTCCACTCTCCGTCAAGGTCGGAGACCACTTCTTAATGCTGTAGAAATGTGCTTCTGCACAATTCTCGTAACAGAGATATGATCCCTTCTCTGCTGCCTAGAAATTCGATTGGAGTTCATCCTAACAATATTCGTCCCAAATTAAAAATGGTAAAAAATTTGAATTTCTAGTAATTAATTGAGGGTATATATGTCAGATCATATTAGATAGGTAAATATAAAATTTTAACTTTTTGAGAATGAGTTTTGGGTCTACTACCACTACACTAGGGTTGCGTTTGGTACGCGGGCTAGGAATCTCAAGCCTGAGAATGTCTAGTAGGGGGGTTTGGGTTTGTAAACTTTGTACCCAAACCATTGTTTGGAATGTTGGGAATCTCAAGCCCGGGAATGCCTGACCTTTGTTTGTTTGGACCATCAAGTTTCAAAACAAAATCAATATAATTACCAAATTACCCTTCTTGAAATAAAAAAATTAAATGCACAATATATATATATATATAAACAAAAGCCTCATAAATATCAATAAAGCCTCATAAATATCTGCTGCTAAACAAAAGCCTCATAAATCTCAATAAAGCCTCATAAATATCTGCTGCTATGGGTCGTGTGTATATATATATATATATATATATATATATATATATATATATATATATGAAAGCCTCATAACAGTGGGTATTCACAACGACGACGGCGACGATGGCGACGACGGCGAAGGCGACGGCGACGCAGCGGCTCCATGGCAAAACGGCGACGCAGCGGCGTGGATCTTCTTCCTCTTCTTCTTCTTCTTCTTCTTCTTCTTCTTCTTCTTCTCTGATGTTCAGTGGGTAGTATCAGTGTCGTCGTCGTCTTCTTATTTCTTCTCTGATGTGCTGTGTATGTAGGATATACAAGGGAAAAAAATTTGTTGTTTGTGATTTTGAGGGGTACGCTCGTCAATACGAAAGCTCTTAAATTGCAATCCCAGGCTGAGATTTGGAAACCCAATCTGAGAAGAGGCTTGAAAAACCTGCAGTGTGTCTTCTTCCTCACCCCACCGGCTTGCCATTTTCACCCCAAACCCCCCAATCCAAACAATGGAATCTCAACCCCAAACCCAAACCCCCCTGTCAAAACCTCCAACCAAACGCACCCTAGGGGGTTTTGGGTTATATCCCCATTAACATATACTAAACCGAAACTCATAGTTTGGTTCCTAAAATATATTGTAAATCGGCCGAACTTGACCGTGAGCACCCCTACTACTTTCCTTGATTTTACTTTCCTATATAATTATCTTGACAATCAACAACCTTAATTCTAGGATGAATTACATAAAAACCCCACTATAATATGAGATCATTTTCTCATAATGGACACGAACCAAAATGTTGCTCGCTGGACGCGAAGGATTGGGCTTGGAGAGACACTCAGTTTCATAGAATGGTTGCTTTATTCGGATGTATTCTGTGAGATAGAATTTTAAATCTCACGTGATTGTCATGTGTTTTTAGACACATGGCTACCTAACAGCGCCCCATGTCAACTCTGAGGAGCAGGTGTTCCTCCGCTATCAGCAGCTATGTTTTGTCCCATTTTAAAATATTATTTATATTTGAATCCTATTTACAAACCAATAAACTCACTTCAAATGCTATGTAAAATATGGTAGAGAAATTAAAATCAAAACACCCGATTTGCAAGCATATATATTAGGGTATTTTATCTCAATATTACTGTAATTTCAATCAATTACGTAAATGAAGCTGACATTAAAATAATTACGGAAATAAAACTCTGCACATGAAAATAGACTTTTTTTTTTCCTTTTAATAGTAAAAAAATTTGAAAATTTTCACATAATCATTAATTTTATAAAGGGCAATTTCCATGAATAATCCTAAATTTTCAAAATATTACGGCTATGAACCTGATCCAAAACTAAGTACGCAAATATTTTTTTGGGACATAAATACCTTCCACTCATATGGGTATTTACAATTTGACCATTGAAATGGTCAAAAATTTTGTACGGACGAATTATAAAAAATCGATGAGTCACCAATAATCAACACAATCCCCAATTTTGTGTATAATCCTCAATCCCCAATATTACAGAAAGTCACCAGAATTACAAATAATCACAAATCTCCAATATTACTAAGAATACCCAATAATAGACAAAATTTGATTGATTTGATGTTCTTTGAAAGCGCAAACTGAATGAATGACATGCATGATATTGAGGTGACATAAAGTGGATTGGGAATTCTTAACAATATTGGTGATTATTAGATAAATTGGGGATTGGAGATTCTGTTTATTTTTTGGGATTATACATAAAATTGAGGAATCTGTACAAAAAATTCGGGGGACATTGAATGACCCACATTAAATGCTGATGTGACATAAAATGGATTGGGGATTCTTAACAATATTGGTGATTATTAGATAAATTGGGGATTGAGGATTCTGTTTATTTTTTGGATTATACATAAAATTGGGGATCTTGTACAAAAAATTTAGGGGACATTGAATGACTAGCATTAAATGTTGACGTGACATAAAGTGGATTGGGGATTCTTAACAATATTAGTGATTATTTGATAAATTGGGGATTGGGGATTCTGTTTATTTTTGGGGATTATACATAAAATTGGGGATCCTGTACAAATTGGTCAAACTTCAATTTCAAGGGTAATTTCATCCAAAAAAATTGTAATAGGTGTATAGACGTAATATGTTTTGGATCAGGTTCGTAGCCGTAATATTTCGGAAACTTATGATTATTCATGGAAATTGCCCTTCTATAAAGAATCACAAAAAATTTGAATAATCACCGATCACCAATAACATGAAGAATCACCAAATTTACTCAAAATCACCTATTACCATTTTTTCTTATAATAACCATTTTTGTTAACACTCACCAATTATTGTCTGTGCAAGTCATTTCAAATTTTTTTAGCATTAAAGCATGTCCCCACTTGTCCCATCAAACATTAAATACATGTAGAATATGTATAATAACCAAAAATATATATAATCACCAAACTCTTATACTATCACCAATCATCAAAATTACACATAATACCCAACAAAGCACAAAATCACCAATTTACACATTTTACGTATAATCACAAAAAATGTGTTATCACCAATTTTCAGTAAATCATCAAATTTGTATTGAATCACCATTTCACAAAATAGGACTTTGAACATGCGGGAATTGGAGCAAGGCGACCTTCGTTTTTTATTTTTTGGGTATTTTTTGATTTGTTATCATTGCTTATTAAATATGATTTGACTATTCATAAAACGGTGATTATCAATAAAATTGATAATTGTATAAAAATTGGGAAATGATGATCTTTAATAAATTTGAGAATTCCTTCTTAAAATAATAATTATGTGTTCTTAAATGACATTTTCGTCAGAAAATCATATTTCTCTAATTATTTTAATATGAATTTTATTTTTGTAATTGATTGAAATCTCAGTAATATTGAGGTAAAATGCACTAATTGTTTCATTATTTTTCCCACTTTAAATTATTTTTAAAAAAAAAATCGAACCGGTTAAAACTTAAAATCAAACCCCAACGAAATTAGGGATTTTTTTTTTTTTTTTTTGTTTTCTCAAGAGTCCTCTCGAGCTCTTTACTTCTCTCAGTCTCTCCAGTCTTCTCTCTCACTCTTTGCCTTTCTCCGCTCTACTATTTCACTCTCTCGGTCTCTCCAGTGTCCTCTCTCACTCTCACGAGCTCTCTGCCTTTCTTCGATCTCCTCCCTCACTCTCTCCAAAACCCCATTAGGCCTCAGCCCTCTCTCTTGTCTCTCTCTCTCTCTATCTCTACGACTTTGCCAACCACCATTTGTGATCCTCAATTACCATCGGAACAGCAGACCACAGCGGCTGAGACTTGAACTCGATTCAAACCGTAAGGTAAGTTCATGTTTTTGATTTGTTTTCAATCGTGATTCTTAAGGATTAGGGTTTGAACTTTGAATGTGTAGGGACAAAATATAAAAGTTGGGCTAAAATATGTTGGGCCATGGGTAGCCCAAAAATAGAGGTCAAAATTCCTGCAATTGGGCTAACCCAAATTTTAAAACAAGCCTTGGGTTGATCCTGTCAGAATAATCTTGGGTTTTAAAAGCTAAGGACGTGGGGAGGTTAGTTACCTATTTTGTTGGTGTTCTTTGTAATAGAAAGCATAAGTGGAGATAATGGAGGAGTCTGATAGTGGTTAGCACCTATGGAGAACATGGAGTTAGCAATTATGAAGTAGCGGGACGGCCGCCATTTCAATAATGATTCATAATGTAATTCACTAAATGTGTTTTCAAGTTCGAATTCGGTACCTCCATGGTTCACTATGCCGGAGGTACACCCTAATTGTGTTATACTTCTAAAATAAATAATATTTTAACTATTCCCACACATGGTTCTGCTTGAAAAGGCAAGCGTTAGATTAGATATTTTGAAAAATTAATCATTGGATTAGATATTCCGCCTATATATATTATGTATGCCAAAAATAATGTTGATCCAATGGCTAATTGTTCAAAACAAGAACTATGAATTATAAAAAATTGTAATAATTTCTAATAGTTTTTTGTAGTTTATCTCAAACATATGATTTGAAAAAAAAAATTAATTGTTTGATCAATGTGATTTTTTGTATATATGATGTGTTATGTGTACACATAATTTAAACCAATAGTTAGTTTATCAAAATAATTATTCCCTATTGGTTTTACAGACGACGTGTCAAACTATGGATAAGGTGGTATGCGGAGGACCAATTGTAAAACCAATTTTGAAAATTTGACTATTAGATTAAATACAATTATATCCGAGGGGGAGCAGCTTGTTGTTGAGGGTTCCCTACAAGGGATCGTTTCTCTCTGTGAAGGTGTTCTACTTGTCCATTTATCCAAAGCTTTCCAGGCTCCATAGAGACAGCATGCAAGCCGTCAATGACAGGTTTATTGGCTCGATGGAAAGAAATTTCATATCTTTTGATCAACATTTCCACAATCTGACTCGGATTTTGGCTCATGACCAATAACTTAGGAGAAGTAAATTACAACATTAAGTCGAAATTTTGGGCGAATGTTTGAAAGCCAAGAATGACTTGTTGAAGAGATGGAGCATAGGAGGAAAGGCAGATTAAGCTACTGCTGAAATATTTGGGTAATTAAAAACTGCACTGCCATGATTCCAACCGTCTTATCTCCACAACAGCACAAAAATGGCGCCAATGCCTGTTAGGATGGTCGAAATCATATAGAAGATTTACTTTTTTTTTTGGGGGGGGGGCCCCCACATAACATTTCCATATGGATCGAGAAAGTACCAACAGCACCACCATTAACAAAGCTCGAGGGGCAACTTAAGTGGGAGAAGTTTTAAATTTGATACATGAGGAGAGTAAATAAGCCTACTTACAGCAAAACTTACACAAACTCACAAAGTAAAGTGGATTTCCCAAGGGGGTTTAAAATTCTTGATTTTTCATTATTTTTCGGGTATTAGGGACCAATCCACGGGTCGAACACATTGAAAGATTTATTATACAATGTGGAGAGTTCTCAACAAATTAAATGAATTCTATAAGTTGCACCTATTTGTGAATTATTTGACTGGTTGTGCTTTTTATTGGTATATCAATTTATTTGCCATCCAATTCTGCGGGAACATGGTGAGATACAGAAGATAATGGAATAATATATGGCCGGTTTATCTAGATACAGACAGTTTCTTGGGGAATATAATGGATACAAAACGTGCACAGAGCTTTATAAATTAGGGAATTTGGCTAAAGATCCTCATTTATAAGATTTTCATACCAAAAGTCATCTCGTAATATTTTTCTTCCCAAAAGTCCTTTTGATATGAATTAGACAAAAATATCACTTCTTCTTAACAACCTTCAATGCCACCTACACCCCCGTAGTTCACTACGCCGGAAATGCATGTCACTACACAAAAAAATAAAAATAAAAATAAAAATTCTTTCTTTATCTTATATTTTCCAATCAACCAAATATAAAGTTCACTACATCGAAATTTTTTTTTAAAATTTTTTATTTGTAAATGCTTGCTCTTCAATATGATCCTCCAATTTAATGCACAAAGCTGGCTTTTCAAATCCAATGAATTAAACCTAAAAGTTTGTGATTTACCTTCAGAGAAAGGACAAAGAAAAACATAGAAAAATGGAAAAGTTTCAAGCCACTAGTACAGCTTTGGAATTTGTTAGGACTTAAGTTTGTCAATTGATAAACAATCTCAGGCCTCCTGAAAGTGCTTTATCCTTCATCCTTCATCGGTGAGGCCATCTCACTCTCTTGCGACGGCGGCTTCCAATCCATCCAATTCTAGATCTGATATGCTTCATTCAAGGTATGGCCTACGGATTGCATGCTGGTTTGGAAATTCCAGTTGCCTTGCGAATTGGTAATGGTCTTTAAAATAGGACCAATGCATATTCCATCACAAAGACAGTATGGGACTGTGTTGAATCCGCTGGGGCATTCCGATCTACGCCCGGGACGGAGCTTGCTAGCATTCTCTCGCCTCCCCATCTATTCCTCTCTACCGCTCTGGTGAACCTCTAAGGAACCTCAGGCCGGCGTGAACATCTGTTGTGCCATTTCTCTTTTGCATATTTCTTTACTGGTGCTATTTCATTGTGTAACTGTTTGCGGAGAGAGATGAGAGATATGGGGGCTGAATTGGGGATTGAAAAAATATAATTAAGAAAACAGGATCTTTTGCAAGAAAAAAATTTTAAATGGGACTTTTCCCATGAAAAAAATATAGGAGGACTTTAGCCATGATAACTCTTTAAAATATGACTTTTGGCCAATCATCCGTAATAAATTTTATTATATAACATATACAAAAGGTGCTAAATAGAAGATAAAGAAAAGGTGATATATGTGGGCTTCGGGAGAATATTGTAAAGCAAAACTAACAGCAACAATACAATATGCATCACCCTTTTATACAGGAATGCTAAGGTCGACCTCAATTACAACTATTTATATAGTATATTTTGAAAAATCAACCGTTGAATTTGATACCCCTCTTATATATATATATAGGCATGTCTACCTAAAATCATAATGATCCAATGGTTTGTTTCAGGAAAAATAGATGGTGAAAAAATTGTGACATTTTGAAGAACAAAAAAGTTGCAGTTTTTTACACATATTTTTCAAAAACTGACCGTTGGATCACTATGATTTTTGGTAGACATGACATACATAAAAATATATCAAATCCAGCAGTCGGTTTTTCAAAATGTACTATGCAAATGGTTGTAATTGAGGTGACCTGATGCAACTTGCATTAAGTCGACCTGCCCTTTTATATAATATAATAATATATAAGTTAGGAATGCTATTATCAAGTCAGTCGACCTTATGCAAGCTGCATCAGGTCACCTACTTTAGAGGCACTTGTAGATCATTTTTTGAAAAACTGATTGTTGGATTAGATATGCCTTTTATGTTTGTAAAAAATCCCAGTAATGAGGCTAGTTTGGGGGAAATATATATTTTTGCCAAATATTTAGAAAGTGCTCCTTAGGTGTAAATTAAGGACATTTCCGTATTTTATCTTCAAATTTTGCACCTTCATGTATCATCAAAAAACCGAGAGACCTTACGGTATAAGCCTCTTATACCAAGGTCCTATTGGTATAAATCCCTTAAAAGTTCCTGTTCAAAATTTTTAATTCTCTCTCTCACCCATTCCTCTTTCTCTAACTTGCTCAAATCTCAATCTCCCCTCTCTCTCCCTTATGGATGTCTCGTTCATTGTTAATAGGAGTCTGCTTGTTGAATGTTGGACGACACAAAAGCAACCACCTCTCGTTTTGTTTTAAAATTTTAGGGTTTATTGGATTGTGGTTAATGATATATATATATATATATATGGTATTTGATACTTAATTTGCCTAATTAATTTGGTTCAGCTCCCAACACAAACCGAGACCTAGAAGGATTATTTAAACTAAACTAAACGTCATTTATTGACAAGAAAAAAGATCATTTATTACTTACCAACTTCATACAATTCTCTAACCACTAAAAGTCTAAATCATTCAAGAGCCATTATTACTCATTAGTATGAGCTTGTACTAGTTATGTAAGCTTTAACTGTGCCCATCTCTTCTTTTATAAAAATATATCTTGATATATCAATTAGGGTTTTGGATTTGAACCCTTGGAAGAGAGTTGGTCTATCTCTTGGTTGCTATAAAGATTTGGTTTCCATCTTAAGTGGCATGGGTGCTTGAGATGTGAGAGTGTACGTAGCCAATATCGATCTATTGGTTAATATATATCTCTACCCTCATCTCTCTTATTCGCTTTGATTAATTCATACCTGTTTTCACTGTGCATTTATTTTTATTTGTCCATAACACTACTTTTCACCCCATCTAACGCCTGGCGGTCCATTTAGTAGACAACAAATGGATTTCGTAAAATTAATACAATTATTAAACTTGTTTTTATGGCCATTGGGGAGACCCGTACTGGCAGACTAGCAGCTATGATCATTAAGCTTCTTGCATGTTTTCCATTCTTCGAGTTATAAACTCTGCTACATTTGTTGAATGTTATTAGAAATATCTCTAACACCCTCATCAGTGTTGCCATTAGTCACCATCCTCACTAGTTCTTTGCATAGGCCTACTAATTACCGAGCATTTCCAACATATATAGAGGATCAAAATCGGAATGGTGACTTGTACGTGTCCTCATGATGATGATGATGAGATGCATGCCAAGGATCTGGCTTGGCTGAACCAGCTGACCTATTCATGAGGTCAGCCTATATTGACTCAAAGTGGAGGATGGCTCCAATTTTTATTTTTTTTTAACGCAAAAATATCAAATTAATAGGGCCTCTTTTTGGTGAGTAACCACCAAACAAAATGAATTTGTTCATCCACTTTCAACCGAACAGTGTTAAAAAAAATTTATATAAAATATAATGTGAAGAATTATACCTAATTTTTGTTGTAACACTGTTCGGTTGAAAGTGGATGAACAAATTCATTTTGTTCGGCGAGTATCCACCATACAGAGGGCCTATGTTTGGTGGATAACCACTGAACATTTTTATTATGTTCAGTTGGATTTCACCGAACATTTTGAAAATGTTGAGAGCTGATCCCTTCCCTACTGTAAGGAATGAAATTACATTCCTTACTTTAGATCTCACCGTCCATGTATAAAATATTATATTCTATACAACGGTCAATACATTTAAAAGTTGTTTGAACATATTATATATAGGTCCCTACTAGTAGGCTGGTTGATGATGACAAGAAGTACATGAGTTGCATGTCAATCACAAAGACCCTCTCTCTCCTCCCTCTCTCTCTTTCTCTCTCTCCTCTTTCTTCCCTCATTCTTCCATACTTGGGTACGTTGCTCTTTGGTCCGGCTACCTGATTTTATTTTATTTTATTTTTTATTTATTTTTTTTGTAATAACACTTTGGTTCTAATAAATGTTAATATTTGTTCTAATAAATGTACATACTAGTGAGATAAACTTTGGTTTATTTTTTTTAATTGTAATAATACTAATGTAAATACAAGTGAGATAAACAGTACATTAACAGTGTGATCACATGTTTAATCCACTAATTCGATGGCCCGATCGCCCGATAAATTAGTGAACAAGTGTTATCACATATTTAATCCACTAATTCGATGGCCCGATAAATTAGTGAACAAGTGAGATCACATGTTTAATCCACTAATTCGATGGTCCGGTCGCCCGATAAATTAGTGAACAAATGAGATCACATGTTTAATCCACAAATTTGATGGCTCGATTGCCCGATAAATTAGTGAATAAGTGAGATCACATGTTTAATCCACTAATTCGATGGCCCGATCGCCCGATAAATTAGTGAACAAGTGTGATCACATGTTTAATCCATTAATTCGATGGCCCGATCGCCCGATAAATTAATAAACAAATGAGATCACATGTTTAATCCACTAATTCGATGGTCCGATCGCCCAATAAATTAGTGAACAAATGAGATCACATGTTTAATCCACTAATTCGATGGCCCGATCGCCCAATAAATTAGTGAACAAGTGTGATCACATGTTTAATCTACTAATTCGATGGCCCGATCGCCCGATAAATTAGCGAACAAGTGTGATCACATGTTTAATCTACTAATTCGATTACCTGATCGCCCGATAAATTAGTGAATAAGTGAGATAACATGTTTAATCTACTAATTCGATGGCCCGATCGCCCAAGAAATTGATAAATAAGTGAGATTACATGTTTAATCCACTAATTCTATAGTCCGATCGCCTGATAATTAAATTAATGAACAAATGAGATCACATGTTTAATCCACTAATTCGATGGCCCGATCGCCCGATAAATTAGTGAACAAGCGTGATCACATGTTTAATCCACTAATTCGATAGCCCGATCGCCCGATAAATTAGTGAACAAGTGTGATCACATGTTTAATCCACTAATTCGATGCCCCGATTGCCCGATAAATTAGTGAACAAGTGTGATAACATGTTTAATCCACTAATTCGAAGGCCCGATCGCCCGATAAATTAGTGAACAAGTGTGATCACATGTTTAATCAACTAATTCGATGGCCCGATCTTCCGATAAATTAGTGAACAAGTGTGACCACATGTTTAATCAACTAATTCGATGGCCCGATCTTCCGATAAATTAGTGAACAAGTGTGATCACATGTTTAATCCACTAATTCGATGGCCCAATCGCCCGATAAATTAGTGAACAAGTGTGATCACATGTTTAAGCTTCTTGCATGTTTTCCATTCTTCGAGTTATATACTCTGCTACATTGGTTGAATGTTATTAGAAATATCTCTAACACCCTCATCAGTGTTGCCATTAGTCACCATCCTCACAAGTTCTTTACAAAGGCCTACTAATTACCGAGCAGTTCCAACATATATAGAGGGTCAAAATCGGAATGGTGACTTGTACGTGTACTCATGATGATGATGATGAGATGCATGCCAAAGATCTCGCTTGGCTGAACCAGCTGACCTATTCATGAGGTCAGCCTATATCGACTCAAAGTGGAGGATAGCTCCAATTTTTTTTTTTTAACGCATAAATATCAAATTAATAGGGCCTCTGTTTGGTGAGTAACCACCAAACAAAATGAATTTGTTCGTCCACTTTCAATCGAACAGTTTTAAAAAAAATTTATATAAAATGTGAAGAATTATACCTAATTTTTTTTGTAACACTGTTCGGTTGAAAGTGGACGAACAAATTCATTTTGTTCGGCGAGTATCCACCATACAGAGGGCCTATGTTTGGTGGATAACCACTGAACATTTTTATTATGTTCGGTTAGATTTCACCGAACATTTTGAAAATGTTTGGCACTATGAATAATTGAACGAGGAGCAATTTGGGAAAAAATGCAAAGAAGTTTAAAAAACGCACTTCCCACAATTCAGATCTTTTTGGAGTTTCATTCTTTGCTTCTCTTACCTACCATAATGATAAAACGTAAACGAGAGAGAGAGAGAGAGAGAGAGGGAGACTCACCATTCGCCAGAGAAGAAATCGTCGGAAAAGAATATGTCACCGGTGAAGACGCCACCAGAGTGAAATGCTAATAAGAAATGGATGGGGTACCCTAGTTCTCCGGTGCCCTAATTCTCCATCTTCTTTTTCTCTATTGTGTTTGAGAGATTGAGTGTTGGGGTGTGGAAATAAGTTCTATTGCAAATAAATTGGGGTTGGGAATATTTTGGAAGATTAATGGGGTTTAGTTAATAAATATTGGGGTGTAGAAAAAAATTGGGATATGAAAAGAAGAGATTGGGGTTGTAATATCCGCACCCATTTTTTAGATGACTTAGTGATGTCATCTTCTTGCCGTTCCGTATGGACCATAGCTTGGGCCAAACAAAATTACTTTCAGCATGTTCATGTCTAAGCGAGGTCAATATATCAAATTTTCATTAGTGGGCCACTTTTCTCCCTCTTCAATGCCCATGTTGATTTGTTTTACACCCTTCTTGGTAGTTTGCATCAATGTTTTAAAATCCAGACCGTTCATTGAACCGAAAAGTGATTGGGTTAAAGGTCAACTGGTTCAAGTTGAACTGGGTTAAATTGTGACGTCATAAATATATTAATTAATAATTATTTATTATTTATTAAAAACCTATATATATATATATATATATATATATATATATATATAGAAACAAATCCTATAAAAGTTCTAATTTTTTTAAAAAAAGTATCTCTATAGTCCACAATATCAAATACACTACTCTACTTTAGTTTAGTTTGATTACATTAAAGTATATATTTAGGATTTAGGAGAGTGCACATATCAAATTAATGATTTAATTTAGGTTGAATCCAGCCACTTGCCATTTTTTTTTTTTTTTTTTTTTTTTTTTTAAGTTTCATATCTTTTGCAGCAGTCCAAGTTGGACTCTTTGGTGAAAACTGAAAAAGAAATCCTAATTCCTTGTAATGTTCTTATCCATACACAAACATAAAAGAACGATAAATTTTGGCTTCTTGTACCACAAATGTTTAGGTGACGGTGGAGAGCCAGGCACATCTCAAATCATGTTTCAAGCGCTCTCATGGTGGCTGTCCCATAACCCCATCAAATTATGTTGCCCTTGAGGGCATTTTGTATTGCAAGCACCATTTCTCCAAGCTTTTCAAAGAGAAAGGGAGCTACAACCATCTTATAAAAAATGCATCAATGAAGCGCCAAGCTACCGCATCTGTCCCAGAGGCTTGAACTCCATATCCTCATTTATCATCTGAATGCATGGCTTTGTTTTGTTTTGGTCTGTGTTTTCATTTGGATTTCCATGGTGAGGGAATTGAACTAGTAAAACTTGGTTCCCCGCAGTTGTATTAATTTCCTGTCATTTTGACTGAATTTTTTTTTTTTTTTTTCACAAAACCGGCCGGTTCACCTATTAACCCAATAAAACTGAAAAACCGCCGGTTGAACCGCTGGGTTGAACGGATTTCACAAAATAAGACGGTTTTTAGGTTGATTGGGTTTTGGTGGTTTAAATCAACTGGCTAGGCACCCGCTTGAACCAGTTGAACCGGCCGGTCCGAATTTGATAACACTGGTTAGCATTCTTCCAATTCCTCACTTTCCTGTAAATTTATTGGACCAAGCAATGCTAAGCTTTTAAGTAATTTGGTTAAATGTTTGAACTATTCTTATTTAAAACTTCATTGTTCAGATGTCTATTATCATGAAAATTAATGATACTCAGTATTATAAATTACTATATTTTATATATTTGAATGTAATCCGTTGGGATAGTTTAGGCGGTCAAGGACCACCCCTCATAAAGTAGAGGTCATTGTGGGTCTTTTTCTACCAGTTGGGGCCTTCCCCTCACCATAGTGTTGATAACTATTCCTCTTACTACAGGACGCTTACCTAGCCAAGTTCGAATACAAACCTCAGCAAGAGTAAACTTTGAATATACTGTGTTGTTAAAAAATTATTTGAATGTGAAAATTTGAAGATAAAATTTTCTCACTTCATGTATAACCATGTATTGA
The DNA here is from genome assembly GCA_017140935.1 of Hamamelis virginiana. Taxonomy (NCBI): domain Eukaryota; kingdom Viridiplantae; phylum Streptophyta; class Magnoliopsida; order Saxifragales; family Hamamelidaceae; genus Hamamelis; species Hamamelis virginiana. The sequence continues at coordinate 219,168 of JAESVK010000144.1, read as the reverse complement.
TACAATATTTTGATAATAAATCACAGTGTATGAACACATAATCATATCCATTGCATTTGCATAAATGTGCAATTTCACATATATATATTCCATGTTTATTAATATTCTTTAATAATTTGCCCTAAATCTTTGTAATAGATTAGTTAAAACCATTACAGGCACTAACCATATGTTTGTAAGTTGTAGCTCATTTGACATTTTTCTTTTCTCTGAGTCCTCGTGGAGAAGGATCCATAATTTTATATTTTTTTCATACACATTTACATTTTTCTGTTCCTTTTGTTTTATTAAATATAAATAAACTTTAACATAAGTAAATGTTACTTAATAATAAGACTATTTATTATTTATATTTTTATTATGACTAAATTTCAAATCCATTATTTGAAAAGACAAAGTTTTAAATCTCAAATATATGAACTTGAAAGAAAATAGCCCTGATCGAGATGCTGATGAGATCATGCCACCAGCAGTTTTAAGAACTCTAGCTCCAAAAGCTAGTCAATTAGTGGGCTAACACATTGTATTGCAAATTCATGCTCAATCCAACAGTGCCACTTCTTGTATTCCAAACCCAATCATTCGTCTTCTGATTCTCGTAATACTCTTAGTCTGAGGGTATTTTAATTTTTTCATCTAATAATCACAAGGAAGATGTAGCTAACAAGTAGTATAGAACACATATGAAAATGATCCTCTTACTGTATGCTTACTAACTAAAGTATGAAGCCAATAGATAATTATGAAATACATATTTTGAAAATTTGACAGTTGGATTTGTATGTCGCGCATGCCAAAAATCACATTGATCCGGCGGTTGGATTCTGACAGTTTTTATCAATTATAGTTTTTCACACGTACACTATATTTTGAGATGTTGACATTACATAATCGTAATTTTCAGCAAGCTTGACATCCATAAGAAGAGCATCTAATCCAATAGTTAGTTTTTTTTTTTTAAATATGTATCCTACAATTATCTATTAGATTCACGCTTACATTAGCTAAAGTAAGCATATGCTGATAGGATTAAGCATATGTTGATAGGATTGGGACTGAGAATAGATATTTTGAAAAACTGACCGTTGGATTAGATACTATACTCAAGTATGTCATGCATGCCAAAAATCACAGTGATCCAACGGTCGGTTCTTAGAAATGTCACTGAGAAAAACTTTAATGCTTTTTGACGATATCATTTTTTAACAATTATATTTTGAAATGTTGACATTAGAATACTGTGATTTTTAGCATGCATGAGATCTATTAGAATAATATCCAATCCAATAGCCATTTTTTCAAAATGTGTTGATTACACCATATAATTGCATATTTCTATTGCATTATTTCCATCATTTTGTGCATACTTGAGCTATTTATATTTATAAATAGTTGTTTTTTATATTTTCTTGTTTTTCCATGCCTTGTAGGAAAAGTGCAATAAAATGGATGCTTTTTGCATGTAAAGTTGGAGCTTGTAGCCAAGCCTTGGAAGTCTTCAAAGGTCATGAGACTTTTATGACATACTTTTAAGTGTGTCTTAATACCAAATATCAAATTTCAAAGCTAAATTCCAAACGATTTGGAAGATATGGGCAAATGAAGTCAAGAAGTGCAAAATCTGACCAATCTGAGTATTCTTAAAATACTGTTTCTCTCCAGATTAAATTAGACAAAGAGACCACCATATTTGTAAAGTAGACTTCTCAAGCTTTCCAACGATATAAAGAACGTCCAAATCCGACTCCGGACGAGAGAGATACAACAATTTGAAGTCGGGGCATTTTTTAGGCACTTTGAACCAATTTTCAAGTGCAGCAAGAAGTACTACCGGTATTGAAAGTTTAACACCGGTATTGAAGTGAAGAAATCAGTATTTTACACTGCAGAATGGACTACTACCGGTATTAAACAATTCAATATCGGTAGTTATGTCCGGCACTTGTTGGTTTCTTTGTAATTTGCTCTTTTTGCAAGGTTTTGTTTGTACTTTCACCCTCATTTCTTGTAACCCTAAGTGAGGGAGTATTTATACACATTTTATAGCTCTCCTTCAAGCTTCTTCCGTTGTTCTTCATTTTAGCTTAGTTTCTAGTTTAGTTTCTCTTAGTTTTAGCTTAGGAGTAGTTTAGTTTAGGTTGTTTGTCATTCTTATTTTCATTTATGCCTTGTAATCCTAGTTGTTATTTGTAGCTTGTTAAACTTTATATTCCTATCTTCAATCAATTGCTTAGCATTTATTTCAAGTTTTATGCATTTATTGTTCTTCATTGTGCATTTGTTATCATTCATGGCTAGCTAAACACCTCAAGGTGGGTTCTATAGTAGATTTCCTCTCCAAACCTTAGGTAAATGATGCTCTCTCATCTCAAAAGCTTTCAATGTTAATGGAATGATGTTTAAATGCTCTCTCATCTTTTGAACCCTTGTGGTGTCATATTCATGACAATTGTATGACCAGTAAGTTGTTATAGTTTGGTTCTTAAGCACATATGTACACCACATGTTTGCTAAAATGTCAAAGAGAGTGTTGGACTTCATTCTATCATTTGTGTCACTTTATTTGAGCTTCTATTGCTAAACTCTTCAATCAAAATCATAGAGTAAATGATTCTTGATTGAGTATATGTTTGAGAAATCACATATCAAAGGTTTGGAAGGAATGAATCCATATGACTCATCTCACTTAACTTAATTAGTTTTCTTCTGCAAGTTGTCATCATTTAGCATAAACAAATCACTCCACACCAATCAAAACCCCCATGATTTTACATTTTCTTTGTATTCATTGGTTAGCAACACCTAAGAATCATTTAGACCTGTTCCACTCCCTGTGGATATGACCTGGGGACTCCCTCAGTATTTATTGCTTGACGACCGGTGAATTCCTACCCTTGGGATTACATCGCACATCGCATTTTCAGTTCAAGCATGTGTCATACAATTATCTATTAGTTTCATGCTTACTTTATTTAAAGTAAACATATGCTCACAAGATCGGGATTGTATATAAAGATATATATGGTGTAATTTTCCTATGAGTACGTACACATATAAACTTATGTATGGCCTCACGACTTGATCTGTTTTTGTCAATCGATTATTTAGATAAATATTTGATTGCTCATAACTTTGTAGCTTAGTGGTATATATCCCCTGCTTTTAGGAGAAACATCTTGGGTTCGAATACATAAAAGTGCATCGATACTTATTTATTAGTATTGAAAATTTAGGAAAATCAGTGGCTTCTATTATTTGTCAAAATATATATATGTTTGAAACTATAAAAATAATGAATCAACAAATTAATTCAAGGACGTCACTCTTTAACAAGAATTTTGATAACATTTTTGTAAAATCCAACATAGAAGTTGTATTTTGAGAAATCCATCGTTGGATTGAATATTCCCACACACACATTATGCCTATCAAATATCAAGTCGATTAAACATTATGAACTACTTAATCCAAAAATGTTAGATTTTTTGGACAATTATAGTTTGACCCCTTCAACTATCATTGATTTACACAATGGACTCCTATAATTTCAATTTGAATACATTAATCCCTTGTAATTTTCACTTGTAACACTTTTTACGTACTCTCTTGTCAGTCGCTCGTTTTGATTCTTTGATAAAAAAAACATTATTGAGCTCATTACTTTTGCATAGGGGTGTAACTCAAAATGGGTAAACCCAAGAACCGAACTAAGAATCGATCCGAATTGAAATCAGATTGGTCATGGTTTCAGTTTTATAAGAACCAGTCGATTCAATCCAGTTTTCGTACTTTCACTATTGGGAACCGATTTGAAATTCGATTCGTGGAGACTATCTGTGGAACTGACCCGTAGAATCGAATTATGGAACCACATATGAAAATTATTTTATTATTAATATATATTAAATGCAACACTGCAACATGCAATTTTTTTTTATTTTTTTTTTGAGTTTTTGTAACACTGTAAATTTATAATACAATAATACAAAAAAAAAATTTGATATTTTTTTTTTTATTTTCCTAACCTTTTTTATAAGTAAAGCAAATACAATTAATAATTAATTTTTTACTTTCCTAACCCATTTAAAAAAAAAATCTACTTCTACTCTTTTCATAAGAATAAAAAAATCTAATAAAATGTGGGTTTCCTCCAATTGATTTTGCGATACCTTATACTAACATACTGATTATAATATTTTTATGCATGTCATGCATGCATTCTAAAAATCACAATCATCCAACAGTTTGATTTTTAAAAACAATGTCACTATAAAAAAAAAAAAATGTGATGCTTGATTGTTTGTAATTAGTAAAAAATATAATATATATATTTTTTAAAGTAACATGTTTCAAAATCGATCGTTGGATCAGTTTCATTTTTTGCATACATGACATAAATAAGAAAAATATGTAATCCAATAATCAATTTTTTGGTGTTTAAAGAACAAACAGGAAATAACTAATAATAGTGATAAAACGAGCAGTAAAGGGAATGTGATCCTATAATATTTTTATAATTAAATTAGCCAAGCTTCACTCATTATTTGATCTACCACTTTTATGTCTTTAATTTTTAATTTAAAAACTATAAACTCACATTTTATTTTTTTAAAAATGATTTTGCATTATTTTTTAGGGAAAATGATCAAAAGGACCCTAAATATGATCTTTTTTATTAAGGAGTCCAACCAATAAGATACTATACCAATAGCTCCTTACAACTCAAACATAAAGTCAATTAGGATATTACATTGTCTATAATAGCCCCATTCATTAATTTCAGCAAGCTTGTTAATTTCTTTAAATTTTCTGTTTTAAAATTAAATATTTATGGACATTTTTTATTTGAAAGTTATGCTGAATGTTTTGGATATGGTAAGTTTGTTTGAATTTGAATTGAGATTAAAGATTTCATGGAGTTCATATTATCTAAACAATGGTTTGGTTTTGGGTTTTCTAAATCAAAATGGGAGTCATATACTTGCTGCTATTAATCTCTTTAAAGAGTCAAGTTCCAGTACATATGGTTCTTACCCATGGTTTACAAAACCCAACATGTGATAGGTGGTATTTTGAGAAACCAACTATTGGATTAGAAGTTCCATTTATACACATCATGCATGCAAAAAATCACATAGAACCGACAACTGGTTTTTGAGAAAACAATTAAATGTTCTAAACTATGCAAATATTATTTCTCATCGTTTTTTATGTGGCATTTAAAAAAAATGGTCGTGGGATTAATGTGATTTTTTTGCATGCATGATGTGTATAAGCGGAACATCTCACCCAACGGCCAGTTTCTCAAAATACCTATCCCATGTTAGATTATGTAAGAACCGTGTAACAATTGATTGTCCCAATTTTTCAGCCACTTTTGAGTTCAAAAAATTATGTGTGCTCCCCGTATCAACCAATATTGTAACAATTGATTGTCCTATTTTTCCAAATAAGCGCATGGTCTCTGGAGCTGAAGTTCCCGAAATAGCATGAAAACTAATTTCAGGAATTTCCTCTTCTTCCTCCTCTTCCACATGTGCTTCCTCCAACGGCTCCTCCCAAGAAGGAAAATTCCCTTATAATAAAAATAGTTTTTTACAGCGGTGTCCTGGAGAAAATTTCTCATCGCAATTAAAACAAAGTCCACGATTCCTCCTCTCTTGTAACTCCGCGGGACTCAATTTTTTTATGATTGGATTTCGTGCTCGTGTTAAAGATGTCGAGGGCAAAGGAGGTGGGCCAACTGTTACTGGGGCCTTCCTTTGTTCTGCATATCCTCCCTTCCTTTGATCATGCATTTTTGACTCATAGAGCCTTGCAAGACCAATAGCCGCGGATAATGATGTTGGATTACAAGCTTGCACGTCATCTCGTATCGCCTCTTTTAACCCGCTCACAAAGCACCCAACTTGTTGTTCTTCGGACAAATGGCCAGCTCGATGTAACAAACGATCAAACTCCATTTGGTAATCATGGATGCTTCCCCATTGTTTAAGCTTGGTGAGATCCCCAAAAAAAATTTGGTATTTCGAAGGCCCGTAACGTAAATGCAACTCGTATTTGAAAACCTCCCAATTGACGCCTTCCCTCCAATTTTTGAAACTTTGATACCACAATTGGACATCACCATCCAAGTGGTAACCAGCCATGGGAAGTTTATCCGCCTCTGTCGTGCCTTGGAACTCGAAAAATTGCTCCACCCTACAAATCCACCCGGTTGGATCATCCATGCCGTTATAGCGTGGAAAATCCAACTTTGTGATTTTTGGAGCAAAAGAACCTCCTCCCGAAGGGCTACGACGGGGCCCACGAGAAGACTCGGCATCGTCATCATGTCCTCCACCACGCGTAGAAAAACGAGCAAACATGCTCTCCATATACTTCAAGAGGCGCTCTTCACTAGCCCTCATAGCTTGTTGTAGTTCCTGTTGTCCCGCAGCCAATGAGCCAAGCTCATTCTCCACTTGCTCGAGACGGTGGTCGGACATGCCTGGCTCTGATACCAAGTTGTTACGTGCCAAAGTTTGCGACCTCGTAGTGGGTTTGTGAATGGGTAGAGAACAAGGATCGTCCTTGCGTTTTCTACCTATGATGGTAATTTTGTAGGATACTTCGAGGGATCCTAGGCCTCCTTAATTGGTTTAATTCGAGAAAAACCACAACTCCCAGTCAACACAAGGTTGAAGATAATACTCATCCGATCATTTTATTCTTGGCCTCAAGCGTTTAAATAGCTGAACAGCAATTACAATGAAATGCATTTCTCAATTAAGGAAAGCAACATCTATGTGAATAATTAAGGCCATATTTATTGAAAAGGAAAGACAACATTTATTGAAAAAGGAAAGACAATAATTCAGCAGAAATTAAATAAGGCAGCTGGCCAATCTTTTTCCATCATTCGTGGGATCCCTAACAATTAGTCACAATTTACCCCTAGAATCAATCCGATCCGATCTGAGTTGCACCTTTGTTAGCCTTATGGTTTTCACCTTGTTGGTTGATTTTGATAATAACAATCATTGTTTTATGATTCTATTTGATTTGCATCTTGTGTAAATTTGCAAGCATGAATTGTGGTAAAATTCATAATGATCTTTGTATCTTTGTATCATGGACTTATTCTTGCATCATAGATTTGTTTTACCTAAAATATGCATATGCTTTAAATGATAATCCTTAGTATCTTTATATACATATTGTTAGGGAGAGTCACAAAGCATTGATTGATTTATTTGTTTGTTTTATTAATTGATTTATTTATTCTATATGCAAATTGTGCTCAATGTTTGATGATAACAAACATTGTTTTATGTATATTCAATTATGCATATGAATGCTTTGTTATTCACTCTTTATAATTGTCAAACTTTATAGAGTGATTATTTGGCTAATTTTATTAATTCATTGACATTATCCTATAGTTCTTATATATCCATTATAGTATATATATGCTTATAAGAACGGGATTCAAGTTGTCAATTAATGAAGGCTCAACTATCTTATATATCCATTGTACTTTGTTATTCACTCTTTATTGTTCATGAAGCTCATGCACTACATCGTATCTTATGTGAATATGGATATGTTGTATATTCACTAAGGACCATGAAGAGAGTCATTGCATTGATGCAATCCATTGATGAAGCCAAGCACAAGACTTGAAAAACCTTTTATGAAGACTTTGTGTTCTATCTTGTGTGTGAGTGCTTAGGAATTTATTGTAAATCTCTCTTTAGGATGAACTACATTGGCTCAATTGACTATGACTTATAAGAACGAGATTCAAGTTGTCAATTAATGAAGGCTCAACTATCTTATATATCCATTATACTTTGTTATTCACTCTTTATTGTTCATGAAGCTCATGCACTACATCGTACCTTATGTGAATATGGATATATTGTATATTCACTAAGGACCATGAAGAGAGTCATTGTATTGATGCAATCCATTGATGAAGCCAAGCAAGCCAAACACAAGACTTGAAGAACCTTTTATGAAGACTTTGTGTTCTATCTTGTGTGAGAGTGCTTATGAATTTATTGTAAATCTCTCTTTAGGATGAACTACATTGGCTCAATTGACTATGACTTAAAGACCATAGTTTTAACTTTGGAAAATCACATTTTGGTCAAAAATTGATTCAAACTCATAATGGGCTATTTAGACTCAAAAGACAAAATGTTTTACACTTGTTGTTTTAGAAATGTTGTTTTTTTGCTAACGAAAACTTCCAACTTAAAATGATCATATCTCCCTCATCCGGACTCCGTTTTCGATGATATTTATATGGCCGGAAAGCTTGAGAAGTCTAGTTTTTGAAAATGTAACTTTCAGCTCAAGTAAAATTGGAGATTAGTAGACTAATCACCATGTCTAGTTGAATAATCGTAGGGCAGTAGCTATATTTTGGAAAAATAAGCTCCTAGTCGACTAACATTATGTCCTAGTCGACTAAGCACCTTCCTAGTCGACTAAACGTGCCCGAAAACTTTTTCAAATGTATTTTAAACCTCCTCTACTAGTGAATTTTGCATGCAGTATTTATCCTAGACTGTTAGTGTATTTACAAGTACACTAGTGAAGTTTCATGATTTTTCTTGATATATTTTTAAATTTCTATGAATTATTTCATGATTTTTCTCGATATATTTTT